>DWLS01000942.1:0-25110 GCA_018246255.1 Pachliopta kotzebuea | reverse complement strand
AATCTGCTCCCACAACAACATTTTTGTGGATGGTGACATATGAGAGCCAAAGTATCTTAGATGAGTTTTCCTCAGTATGTATTGTACTGCCATAACATCTTAAGACATATCTGTAAAATTTGGCTTGATTTTAAATTTCTAAGGGCATCGTGATTTCCAGTATGTTTATTAATCATAATATTACTGAACTATTATCGCACATAATTAGATATTTCTTAAAGTTTGTAAAGTAAGCCATAAATAGTTTTGAAAAGATTCAGGCAGTAGAATAAATATTTAATACAGTAGCAGTATTCAAATAAGACATTTATTTGTCATATACTCCCGAGATAGGGCGAGACGCATCACTGCAATAAAAACAGGGCTTCCTTCGCAGGCTCGTGTGCGTAACCGCAGTGTTTTAAACTCGCGACCTGTCATTCTATTCGTTTTGTGTGTATACATAGGGATGCTAGTCAAGGATAAATTTCTCATTTGAATGCGAAAATTAGCCACGACAAGTTTTACTTGTGAAAGTTTTCTAGAAAGTAAAATCTATGCATTATAATAATTCATTTACACAGGGCGCCCTATAGTTATGCCACATGGAAAGAAAGCACTTTAAGTATTGTGAATAGGAAATTTTGCAGAAAGATTTCATTCTATATATACAAAAAAAAAAGTTTTAGTGCCGGTAATCGAACCCCGAAAATGCGATAAAAAAATACATAATGTGCATTATGATTTCAGTCGAAACTGTATATCAATAACATTATTTTTACATAATGACATATCATCAGAAATAAAACGAAGACCTATAGCTGTTCGTTTAGTCTCTCTAAAACTCGAGCACGGCTGGGGCGATTTAGCTTATTTTAGTTTTAATATTGTCGTAGTCTAGAATATGGTGATAGTTTGCAAAAGAAAGTAATATGTCCTCATATAATATTAAGTGTTTAAATTAAGTCACAAAAAATTATAATATCATTTTGTTCATTTATTTACTTTTCTTGACTTAAATTTGGTCGTTTTGTAATTTTTCACTGAGGGTACTTCATAGTTTATAACTCTGGTAAATATAGTTTCCATGGGCAGCCACGTTGTTGTATCTCTTTAGCTTATTTTAACGTTCACATAGAGAATTTTGTATAACAAAACTGGAAACATCAACAAAATTGTCGAGATGGAGTCGTATTAATTGCATATATTTTATTGATTGTTTTTTTAAGAAATGCTGTGAATTCGGATTTACTTATCGGTGATAGGTTACTTTATTGGTTGTTTTTAAATGTCTTTTGTAATTTCGACAAACTTATGACGCAACTCGTCATTTTAGGAACAATTTAATTACAAACTTTAGTTGCTTCATGCAATTGACTGTATGACTTGACAGCACAAGTTTGCTGGTAAATTTTTCGATGCTTTTATGAAATTGATGTGCTATCTAGAGTTTATTTAATCAAAGACTACTGTTTAGAAAAATTAATGACACTTAAAACTGGGCTGTACGGTTGTACCTTTTTACTTTTTTTAAAAACAAATCTGTACATTTATCTCTTTGGTTTTAAAACGTCATCTTTTCAATTATGGTTAATTCGTGTATTGGCGTGTCTTAAATATTCAATCGTTTTTGTATTGATAGTCGTATTTAATACTCACCTTTAATAATACACTATAGGTTTTTATATTACATTCATTAAAACTTTTCAAACGATGGCTGAAACAATGAAGCAAACCGTTGCGGGCATTCTCAAGAGTATTGAAAGGTAAAAGTCATAAATCTTGCACTTTTACGCTAGAAATGCTTGAAGTTTTAACAAAAAGTTTATTAGAGTGCAATATTAATATCGTTTATAATCTAATTTGTATTTCAAACACTATTGGTCAACATCAAATTGTTAAAATTTTTTGGTTATGTTTCGACTTAATGTCTATAGATATGTATGAAAATAAATATTTAGTACTTTAATTACATCCATGGCTGGTTTATAATTTTCGTACAGACTTATTTTATGATTAAAGTGATTAGTGATATTATTAGAAAAATGTTTTTATTAAGAATTTATTATTATATTCTATATTTGTATTTTGCATTGTATATCATTTTCAGCTATTTTTTATTTTAATTGTCATCCAGTTAAATTCCTCCGAATTTATAATAAGGATTTGATAATAATAATTATCTTCATCATTTTTATAATATTTTTCTGACTTATTTTAAAGATAATTTATGTTTTTAGGTATAATCCTGCAAATTTGCAGACTTTGGAAAGATATGTTGAAATGCAGTCAAGGGAAAATACTTATGACTTAGAGGCAAACTTGGCAGTTTTAAAATTATACCAGTTTAACCCTGAAAAGTTCAATCCTGACATAACTTGTCAGATACTTCTAAAGGCACTAACAAACTTTCCACATACAGATTTCACTTTATGTAAATGCCTTTTGCTTGAATCTGTAGTAAGTACCACATAGAAAATACATTTGGACATTTTTGTACCAATTCTTTTTAAAGGCATATTACTATACCCTTCAAAATTTAAAATCAAACAAGCTTAATATATAAATGTTGTGAATGTTTAAAATAATTGTTTTTATTACTGTATTGTAAACAACATATTAAACATTTTGTCTCAATGATTTGTCTGGTTAAATCTCCTCGCAAAAGTAGTTAGCGTGTTTGTTTACTATTTTTATTGAAATAAAAAAAACTGCTATTTTGTGTTAAGCTTCTGTAGGAATAAATATGCTGAATTTTTTTTTAGGCAGAAAATGAGACAATATCACAAATCAAGTACTTGGCAGATATTTTAGAACAATGTGATTTTGCACAATTCTGGAACAGGGTTCACCAAATGCCTGAGCTGTGCAATCGTATCAACAGTTTTCATGATTCTATTCGTAAATTTGTATGTCATGTGGTTGGTATTACATTCCAGACCATTGACAAAAACAACCTGGCCAATTTGTTAGGAGGAATTGATGGTGTGTATTTTTGTTAAGTACATATACATATATTATTTGCAAATATTACATTTGTGCTTCATATTGAAGTTAATGTTCTCAGATTATATTGCATCAAGTGTTTAACTATCTGGAAGTAAAGGCTTAAGAAACTCAACTTCTATTTATTGAATTTGATATTGCATTACATAAGGAAATTAAAAATGTTTTAAAAATTATATGTCAATTATTAAAACAGTCTCGGTAAAAATGTACCCAGCCACATCATTTTTCGTTTATGTAAATTAAGATTTCTAATTGAAGTATATTTGACAGGTGTGATGTGATACCTGAGCCTTGTAATGTAGAAGTCCTTAAATTATTTCCTGTGCCATATGTAAAGTTTGGTAGGTGATACTATGGTTTTGTTGAAGTTTCCATCCTCATTGTCGTAATCAAATTAATGTAGCCATTACAGGCTGCCAATATATAAGAAAATTATCTAAGTCATCATTCATTTAACCAAATGTGGAATTGAGGTCAGGAGTTGCACTTTCAACTTGACTTTTTCATGTATTTTGTTTTAGATGTAACTCTTAAACATTGGGTGAAGAAATATGGCTGGAGGGATGATGGAAATCTTATCTTTATTGCTAATCAAGATGAAAATATTAAGACCAAGAACATTACAGAGAAGATTGAATTTGATCATCTTGCTCCTCTTATGACTTTACTCTAATATTTTAAATAAATGAAAATTATTATATCACAAACCTTTTATTTTTACCGTAAACAACTATCTTAGTTTTTAAATACTAAGACCTCTAAATAAGATTATTGGAATTCAATTATTTGACGGACAAGGAGAATGTCGCTACCAATTTACTATCACAATGGCCAAGCATAGTTTGATGGGTATTTAGTTTATTTTTATGGAAGTCGACAATTTGACCAAATGTGACTGTTCTGTTAAAAGAATGTAGTATTCTGAAGTCACTGATAGAAATTATTTGATCTCTTCGTCATCACTTGTGTTAAGATATGTTGCCTATATTTTTATTTGTGAAATACTTCAACTGGTTAGGTGTGAAAAGTGCATAAGCACAGTGATAAATATGTAGATTAATGAATTTCTCTACTTCAAAATGAGGTGGTCAACAGTTTTTTTTTGCTGGCAAAAATGACCTGTCTTGTGCTTCAATCCTATCTGTCTATATAAAATCTTTAAAGTTACTTAAAGACAATTGTCTTTTATACGTACGACTTTCATCTTTATAATTTTTCTACGGTTTCGCTCAGTTGTAATTGATTATTCATACGAGTGTAAAATTTTTCCAAATGCTTGCAGTTTAATACTTTTATACTGTTAAAGAATCGGTGATAAGACTTTATTTTCGGAGACCGTAGGCACCATAGGAATGCTAGTTTTAATCAACAAAACTAGTAAACAAACATTACTGCGTCTCGGTTTGTAAGGCGATATACCAAAAAAAGTTTTGGATAACTAGAATGCAATGAGTACATTATTACTATGTACGTACTATTTTATCACTTACAACATCCCGTACGTCTTATTAAGTTCGGGTCCTGTTAAATAAGTAATCTAAAGTTATTAATCTTTTAGAAATTATCGTGGTCTCTGAATTTTAGTGAATTTGGTTTTTACCTTTTTTTATAAATTGTTTTCCATTAAAATTATACATATTTTTTTTTATAATATTTAACAACCTTGTATTAAACAATAAAATTAATTAATACTTAACAAAAATTATGACTCGAATCCAAAGAAAGTAACAAGTGAGAAATTTAGAAACATAATCAAGCTTTCTTCCCGTGGCTATAACCATGCTCTTTGCCGCCAGCGTGTCCACCTTTTTTGCCATAATCGTGATGATGGGCGTGATGTTCTTCGTGGCCATGATGGCCTTTGTGACCCTTATGATCTTCATCATAATGCCCTTTATCATGTTGTCCTTTCTTCCCGTGGTGTTTTTCGTGATGTCCCTTCTCATGATGTCCACCTTTCTTGTGGTGACCGTCCTTCTTATCATGATGACCATGGAAATCTCCATGTTTGTGATGATGTCCTCCCTTATGGAAATCATCATAGAATTTATGTTCCTTATGATATTCATCTTTGTGGGATTTGTGGTGGTAGCCGGTAGTTTTAGAACCCTTCTTATGCCCTTTCTTGTGGCCAAATTTGCCCCCTTTGTGTCCGTGTCCAGCTTCGTGATGTTCGCCATGGTGATCGTGCTCATCGTGGTGTTTCTTTTTGTGTCCTCCGTGTTCATCATGATGTCCTTCGTGATGATGCTTCTCTTTGTGTCCATGTTCTCCTTTGTTATGATGATGATGTGACTTATATCCCTTGTCTCCTTTCTCCTCGTTTTCCTTGTGGTGGTGCGCATGATGTTCGTGACCGCCTCCCGATTCCTGCTTGCTATTTTTAGATTCTTTTTGTTCAGTGCCTGCATGTATTTGGTCTAAGCTTTTAGTGTTCCCTGTTATTAAAGAGATATCTTTCAGCGCTGTTTCATTATCTGTGTCTGTAAGACCGAAGTTTCGCGCTTGTGATGATGTAAGTGTCCATGCTAGTAGCACCGTCCATAATATCACCCCCATATCTACAATTACATGATATTTAGATAAGTTTAGCAATCAATGTTAACAAAAATAAATGATTATTATTTTTTATTATGTAATTGCATATTTTTAAATTGTATTAATAAAAAGTTGTTACACATTAAGTAAATAACATTAAAATATTGTATTTGAACAATTACTTACCGAGAGTTGTTATTTGTGGCAACGTTACGTTAGTTGTGATATAAATGTCTCCGCACTTTGAATTTATAGAAAACAACGCTTTCATCTTTGTTTGATTACAACGCGATCTTTGGCAATCATGTTGCTGCAGATTTCTGGACGACTGACTCTGCATCCAATAGTGGTGTCGACATCTTTTACGGTTCAACTTAAATTTGGTCCGTTCAAGCGTTTGATTAATGATGTTTTTGTAATCTATTTGTATCACTAACATAATTATGGGAAGAAAAAAAAGTATATGTATGTACTCTTTCTTACATTTATTTATTGATATCATTTTATAAAGAAGTATTTTGAGCGAAACAAATATAAAACAAAAATTATGTTATAATTAAATAAATCAATGCTTGCCGTGTTGGAATCCCCAATGCTTATGGTCCTCGTGGCCGCCTTTTTTTCCATGGTCATGGTGACCATGATGATGTTCTTCATGTCCGTGATGACCTTTATGCCCTTTGTGATCTTCATCATAATGGTGTTTGTCGTGGTGTCCTTTCTTGCCATAGTGATGTTCATCATGTCCGGAATGATGATGGCCTCCTTTTTTGTGATGTCCTCCGTGGGTTTCGTGGTGTCCGTGGTGATCTCCATGCTTATGATGCTTGCCCTCCTTATGATGGTCGTCGTAGAAGTGATGATCCTTGTGGTATTCGTCCTTGTGATATTTCTTATGATATCCGTCAGTTTCTTCACCTTTATCGAAATGTTTTTTGTGATGGTGTTTGCCGCCTTTATGGTGATGTCCGTGTTCGTGGTGGTGTCCGCTATGGTCATGTTCATCCCAATGCTTCTTATGTCCGCCATCATGTTCATGATGATGCCCTTCGTGGTGATGCTTGTGATGATCTCCATGCTCGCCTTTGTGGTGATGGTGGTGTCCCTTGTGTCCCTTGTGGCCCTTCTCTCCGTGTTCGTGGTGGTGGTGAGCGTGGTGTTCCTTACCGCCTCCTTCTTCGTGGTGATGACCTTTGTGATCACTGGCTGCGGTTAATAAATCGCTGTCTTTCTGTCCAATCTCGCGACCTGCAGAAATGGCCAGAAAACATCCCAGAAGGGACAAGGCGACTAGCGACCTCATTGTGTATGAATTCTATTGTTTTTGGTGTTCAATGTTTGAATAATGGGGCTACACTGATTATATTCTGGTTTGAGGCCAATTTATATCTATTATTAAAGTATCTAGTTGCAATTGGTGAAATTAGCGAGCGAAGGACGTTACAGTTTATGTAACGCCTATAGCCTTTAACCGTTGCACCATCCTGTGAGGTTAGAGGGCTCCTAGTCATTTCGCAGGTAACTTGCAAGCACGTAATTCTGTTGTTTTATTTTTCGCAAATTGTAATAATTATGAATGGATTCTTAAATATTGGTAAACTTGTGTTTAATGTTCTTAAATATGATCCGCTATATACATTTAAAATACTGATTATTTGAGTTGATTGAATTAACGACTAAACCACATTTTGACAGTTCCTTTCTACATTCTTTTTGTTTTTTTTTAAATGTTAATGCAAATTTTTATATAATTCAACTTATATAAATACTAAATGTTTTTTACTTAAGTATACCTAACAATTGGCTAGTTTATCAAAAATTTCTTTCATGGGACAAAGTCTCGACAAGGTATTATTATTATTGTATATGGTATCAAAAAATATCGATACGAACAACTATTGGTTTGATTTAAGTGTTGCCACGACTTTACTTTTAAGGAACGGCAATTGATACGTTCATGACGTGGTGCTGATTAGGATTATTACACTATACACAAATTGCACTTGTTAAGTCTCGCTCCCCCTGTAATTACACTGGCTTCAGATGTGCCATTATTAAACAAATATAACAGTCAATATTGCCAGCAAAGCGATGCCAAAATAATTTTACTTTCCCCAATATCTAAAAATATATATTTCTGCTGTCAGACGAATGAATAAGAATTTTTAAATTGAATGAAACATGAGTAAAAGATATTTCATTTTACTATTTCGATTTGTTCTCGACGCTCTGAAAATTATGTTGCTTTATTACCGATTTCTGAATTTTATCTATGTGCAATTACAAACAGAATTAAATGTTAATATTTATGACTAAATCTATTAATCGGTCTAAGTCTATGTTCAGTATAATAATAATAATCAGTTCGTTTATTCTCGTCCTAGGTAACTGGTGAATACTCATAGGCATTTAGTATGATAAAAAAAATCACACACATAGTACACATCTTGTATTTATAATATCAAGTGGTTTCAGATGAAATGTGCGTTCCACAACAAATGTTGTAATTTTTTTATTAAGATCTTCATCGTATCAATATATAGACATCCACTGCTGGATATAGGTCTCTCGTAATATCTTATTAAATACGGTCTTGGAGACGTTATTGCAATGGGTACTCGATGTTGAATATGGGGACTTTGATACCTACTGTACACGACATTCATTAAGAAGAATTAGTTGTCTTATAGAAAATGCGTCTGTGCTTCAATGGTTGGTTCAATTCTGGGACTAACTTTCATACCGCTAATTTCCATCTTTCCATTCGTACATCACGCAAACGAAGACGTTCTCGGTCTATAACAATTTTTTATTATTTTTTCACTTTTGTATCCTTGTAAAAGGCCTGAAATTCATGGCAGGAAAGGCTGAAAACAATTAAAATAACTTAAAATAATTACAATTTCCAATTTTCATATAAATAAAATTTCTATACAGCCTATTATTACTACTTATTCTATATCACAGTCTTTTCTTAACCATAGCTGGTTATAATTAAATGATAGTTTTAAGTAAAGAAAATAATTGAATGAATTGAGGGGTTTATTTTCGAAGTATTTTTAAACAACTGGGGAATTGTTTGCGTGTTGTCTACCACAGAGATACTCTTTTTATTTTTTTTGATCATACTCCTTGGAGAAATCTCATAAGGACGCTCGTTTTACAATTAGCGTTCTCGGAAGAAAATAAGTCAAAAACCAACAGATACGGATTGCCGTATCTATAGTTCGGAGATGTAAGTATGTATGAACAACCTATTGGATAGAGAAGTACGATGATACAAATGAGTGAAGGGTCGTCGTTGATTCTCAGCTCAACTTTGTATGGATAGTAAAAAAAAACTGGTAGCAAGTGCTTCCACCCAATGATGAGAGCAGTACTTTTCGTGAGACCGCACTCGCATTTCACTTTTATTAATATATCGGTTATATAACAAAAAAGTATATAGAAGTTTTACTTGTAGGTACTGAATGCATCTAGAGATTACGTCTACTAAAATTTCAATTCACGGTTAAATTACTGTTAAAAACTTCTAGTGGTGTAATTGAAGACATTTTTGGGGAAAATAGACTATATTCTAAAGCCTAAGTACGACTTTTTCATATTTTTTATTTAAATATTTCAGTTTAGAAATATTCTTGTCATATTTATTAATTAATCTCTGCAGGAGTTTTATTTCTTGTGTATGTTTTCTAATTTGTATAAATTATATTATTATTAATCAAGTGTACGTAGTATTTCTCATAAACACTAGAACTTACCTGTAAAACTGTTTTAACACAGTATTACTTAAATTTTCAAACTGTTTTTTTGTCAATTTTGCATTGACTAAGATTTAAGGTAGATTGACTATGGTTTAGATTGTGTATATGTGTGTGTACGTGCTTATGTGCGAATGTGTCTATGTGTGTCCGAATTTTGTTGTGGTCGCACCCTGGCCAAACAGTAAGTCGATCAAAATGAAACTTGGCATTAATATTGAGATAGGTACGGATATGGTTTTTAGCCATATCCGGTTCCGGTCGGCCAATCGGAAGTGTTACCGAAAGTCACTAAATACCATAATTATATGTATTTTTGATATTATTCTTATACAAATATGTTCCTCGTATAAAAATTACTATTTATATGTACTTCCCGTATAATCTGCCAACGGGAAGTGGGACCAAAAGTCACCAAGTACCTTAATGGTACATATTTTTGATGTCTTTATTGAAATAAATGTTCCCCGTAAAAAATATTTTTTTATGTACTTCCGATTCTAGTGGACCGACAACAAGTTGGGATCCGATATAAATATATCGCAAAATTGTCATAGAGAGACACAGTGTTTCTCTGACCAGCGTTTATTTTAATTAAAATAGTTTTGTTGTCTTGCATATTTATCCTTGTCCTGTATATTTACAGGCATATGACTAAATTATTTAGTTTGCAGTTTCTGCAACTGACAGTAAATATTAATCAGGACATTTATCACCACAGTCCCCCTGTGACCAAAATTTCTATAAAATAGACAAAAGTTTGGGTAAAACTAAATAATGCAACAGAATCCGTAAATTCCTTTTTTATTAAATATTCGAATAAATGCGAGAAATTTTTGTATTAAAATATTAAAATAACCTAATACACTAAAATAATAAGGGATTGGTTATTAAGAACAAATAAACATAAGTTAGTTATAAAAATAGGGTATAATATGATAAATATTGTGTAATAAATATGGATAATAATAACAATTTAATTGTGTAAACTTTGTATATTTTTAAAAAAATTATATAAACAACAAAAACAAGCTCCCACTTACATAACAATAACACATAATACACATTTTTACATTTGTTCTCGTTAAAATTGCTTAATGTTTACCATGGTGGAATCCCCAGTGTTTATGGTCGTCATGGCCTCCTTTCTTACCATGGCCATGGTGTCCGTGATGGTGCTCATCATGTCCGTGATGACCTTTGTGATCATGGTGACCTTCATCGTAGTGATGTTTGTCATGATGTCCATGTTTGCCATGATGGCCCTCATGGTGACCGGAATGATGATGACCGCCCTTTTTGTGGTGACCGTCATGTTCCTCGTGATGTCCATGGTGTTTGCCATATTTGTGATGTTTGCCTTCATCATGATGTCCGTCGTGGAAATGATGGTCCTTGTGGAAGTGATCCTTGTGGTATTTCTTATGGTAACCGTCGGTATGCTCGCCTTTATCGTGATGTTCATGATGACCATGTTTACCTCCTTTGTGGTGATGGCCATGCTCGTGGTGCTCCCCATGATGATCATGCTCATCCCAATGCTTTTTGTGGTCTCCTCCGTCTTCATAGTGGTGCCCCTCGTGGTGGTGTTTACCGTAATGACCTTCGTCACCCTTATGGTGGTGATGGTGTCCATGATGACCTTTGCCTCCTTTGCCGCCATGTTCGTGGTGGTGATGCTCATGATGATGATGACCACCACCATGTTCGTGGTGGTGGCCCTTACTCTCCGCTACAGCGAGGTCGGACTCAGCTTCGTAACCTAGGCATGCTGCCGCAAGGCAAAGCACTCCTAGCACTAACAGACTCTTCATGATTGCCACTGGACTTCTTCGGTAGTGTATTATCGGAAGTCCGGTTGTAACTGACCTCCGATTGTTGATCGGCTATTTTATATTACTAACTTGGTAGACTTCAAAGCGATGGAGAAATATAATGCCGCAACAGAGAGCTGCACTAGCTCATGGACAATTAATAAAAAAGAAACATTAGAATGGCTTTTAAGACCTAGTCAGTCATCTTTTTTATTTGGTTTAATATATCACAGATTTTTACGTATGTATATTTACATACGTGTAATGTTATATGTTGAATCGAAACAGATTTAATTTTCTGAATTCCCAACTTGAAAACTGAGTTTTGAAAATGGTTCAATGATGATGATGATTATTTCCACATCTCAAAAAATTACATTCTTTTCAAACATTGTTTACTATAGTATAATAGTAATAATAGATAATTTTCAGACTATGAGTCCATATTAAAGGAGTAAAGGTTAGTAAAGGTAAACTGCCTACATACTATGTTACTTGTGTTAGTTAAAATATCAAAATATTAGTTTTATGGTATATCAAGGTAATCATGAGGAACATTATTCTCGCGTACATACAAAAACAATATTCCTCATGATTTCCCAATAATAATATGGAACCAATGGTTCTTGATCGGGCAGTTGGGCAACTATCAACGTCAAGATGCTGTTAGTACTACCTCGTAGCGGCTGCATCACAGAAGCTGCTTTTTTGCAAATGATGGCGTGGAATCCATCCGTACGCGCCTCCGCAAACATTCCTTGGCAGCCCCAACAGTATCCTGATTAGGTTATTATATTGAACTCGCAGATCGCTGAAGGCACGACGCGAATAGCTCTAATAATAATAGAATAATTTTGTTATTATTATACAAATAAAGTGTAAATAATTAAATAAATAAATAATGCCTTTATGAACAGTTTTGTATTAGGAAGATCAAAAAATTGTTGTAGCAGTTGCAGTAAGACAGTGCTATAAAGAAGTAATACCTACCTAAGTATTGCTTGTTTTATTCCATTATCTAAAATCCTTGTCACATTTGTAGATTTATGTTTATGAAAAATGGAGTTTCGCAGTGGGAACAGTTAATTTTTTCGCCAAAGATATTATTAAGGGAAAAAAGGGGAATAAGAAAATGAAACGAAAAAACGAGTTTGGAAAGAGTATTACTGCAATCGTTATTGGGATCATAAAACATTGTGTTCTATATCGAATTTATTTGTAAAACTGCCTACTTACACAATACGTAATATTCTTTATTGTGTTAGTTATATCTTTTAAAGTGATGCTAAAAATTATGAAACGGTTTTTATCCCTCTCGGCAGAACGTTATAATATTGCTGTTGAATAATTTTAATTACCTTGTTTTATCGGATATAATTCTTTACAAGTAATGGAAACTTGTAAAATGTTTGTGTAAATAAATAAATAGCTAAATTTTCTTAAATAATCAATACGAAACATTGTAAAATTTATAATAAAATTTTATAAAAGAAGTATCTGTAGTTTTGTGTAAACCTCTGTACGATGAGAAACTTAACTGATGTTTATTTTAAGTGAAGTTCTGATTGACGGTTTATAAATTTGAGTCAATCAAAATTATCTGCTTAGTGGATCCTTTGGCATACGTAACGCAGCTATTTGGATAGCGTTAAACAATTCTTCCGAACGACTAAGCGTGGTAAAGCCAGGCCCTTGTTGGTTTACATGCCGAGCCGCCATCTAAAGCTGTTTGGGTATTCAATTTGATTATATACGCTTACGGCATCATTACGATACATTGATTTCAGTGGAATATCACATACTTGAAAGATTTTAATTTTATTCTTAGTAATCGTAAACGTATATTTTTTATGTACCAAAATAATTTGTTACCTCGAGCATACTATAATGGTAAATAAAAATCTATTGTTTTTTCGTAAAATATATAGAATGTAATTTTTTTTTTGTTTTATGTAGAATATAATAAAAACCAATTGTAATATACTGTTTTGTAAAGACAGTGTTAATTACATATATATATATATATACTACTTTACCCGATAGTGGCCCGAAAGTGATAGTTACGCTCATATAATGGTATATCGCCCGTGTATGGATGTTATATATTCTCTGATGATGATAGCGCTGACTCGTCTAATAGGACATATACAGCTCATCTGACGGTGGGCACGCGGACCACAAGACCCACGGCCTATTTGGATGTTATAGGTTTATTTACATGTAAACAATTATTGGCTAGTCAAAATAGAATAAAAAAAGATAATGAATGAACATGGAAGTTTATTTTATGAAACATCGCTTGGCCTTTCTTGCTAGTGTGTATTTAATTTATAATAACAGGTTTTCTTTTATATAGTGTAAGAAATCGGAATAGAATTGCTTACTAAGTTCTCATTCGCGATGTGTACAATGAGTATTGTTCAGAATAAGTTCACGATCGTCACGGTCCGACGAGCGGTTTTCTGGCGGGTCTGCTTTCAAGAGAGTATGTTTCAAGGCTGTATCGGCCTTGTCAATCTTTCCATTTCTTGCAAAATGTTAAATATTTTTTTGGAAAATTATGAGTATTGTTGGAAAATCACTACAATAATGTACATTTAAAAAAGGATAATTCAATAATTTTATATTTTTTACATAACAAAAATAAGTTATTTTTTATTATAATAAAATTAATTTTATTTTACTATACCTAACACTTAAGTGTTTGTCGGTTTAAATTGTTTTTTGGACTTGTTTTTACTATTTGAGATATTGAAAATAAAAAGACGCTAAAATTTCTTTAATAAATATGGAGTTTTAAAATTTATGACAAATCATAATATTAAAAGAATTATGTTTTAAAATATCATAAAAAAATAGACGGACTTTGAACTCGGGATTAGGAAAAACATTGTCATTTTGTGAACTTCTGCTTGAGATCAATTAAAAGTTAAATTTAACATAAATTGCACCATTTGTTGTAATTATTTATTGTACACCAACCTACTTTATCCAATAACTTTTGATTGAATTGGCTGTAATGTATTTTGTGTATTTATGAAGACCCACATAGAAGATGATATTAAACTATGTTTAGTCGCAATCAAAAATAAATAAATTATGTCAAATAGTAAATAGTACAAATCATAGTACCGCTTAAATAACTCTTAATAAGTAAATATGTGGAGCAGTTAGTTCTAATCGGTTTGCAACTTATGCACTTTCTGCATTGAGGGCGTCACACTTACGCGTATTATTCGCTAAGAAGCCTTAGCCCACTACATCATAAAATCTTGTTAGTCTGTGTAACGGTAATGCTATTACCTTTGTAATACTATATCTTCTTGGATTGAATTACTTACTTACCCACATTTCTGAAGCATTACGTCCTCTTTACACAGTGCATACTGACAAATTGGAGGAATTTTGTCAATTTTTTTAAATATTATGTAATGAACTAATTTAGCTGTAATTGTCATAGAAACGTACTGACTAAATTTATTTAAATGTATTGGTTCATTTCTCTTATATCTTCATATGGATATACATATAAGAGTATTCGTGTATGTGTTAATGTCTACAAATCAAGGCAAAGTTTTTATTTTTCTCGTGTGGACTACTAGAAATAATCCTTTCTGTCATTCTATCCTTAGCACAGCGTATAACGCGACTGACAGAATATCTAAAGGAAAAATGTACCAGCTTTTTCTGTGATCTTTACAGACATCTTGTGCTCATCATCCTACATTGCCTCGGGATAAAAATACGGAACCTTATATTCAGTACTGGACATGAATATGAAATGAAGCCATCGTGCCTAGTTTTCAAATGTGTTGAGATACATTAAATGACCACCTAAATAGTGATTTTTCTCTTCAACAAATCATCTTTTAATGTAAATATTAGTAATAGACACTTGATATGTACTAACAATAAGAATAATTATTTAATTTGTTTGTAGTTTACAATATAAGAAAAATTGTGACAAAACTGATTTCAATTTTATCAATTAAACCTTAATCACAAAAAAGAGGTGCAACAACTTTATGGCAAGCTGGCTGTAAAAGGGCTGAGTTTTTAGGTATAATTAATAAATTAACTTTAAATAGATTACAATTTTTTTTCTGCAAGGTATTTTTTTTACATATTTTTCTGGTAATTAAGAATATTTATAGATCTTTTAAGTTTCATTTAAAGAAAAGATTTTTATTAAAATGATGCTTACGACGAAATAACATATTTTTCACGTAATAAATTTGCAAATTTTCTAATATTGTTTCACAAAGTATTTTTGAAACATTTAAACGTTTAATCTGAATTATAAGCGATTGCATTTTCTACAAACTATTTAAATACAACTGGTGGATTGAGCGACGTGGTCGCCCGTATTGTTGGTGATCGGAAGGTTAGGGCCGGATAATCCCAACCATTGTTAGCTATTTTAATGCTTATGCTTTTGTACGACCGTCCTGTATTAAGTTATATGCGAATAATCGCCGCTTTATGCCGGGTTAATTTTCCATTATCGCACACATACACACGGACATATAGGTACATTGAATAGCAGCTGCTCATACATATGTAATACAGTATATAATCTGTCAAATTTTAGTGAAAAACTTGTACATACATAAAAAACATTGGATTTGATTAAAAATCTATATATTAAATTAGCTTATCATAGTGTTTAATTTTGTTAGTAGTTAGAATTGTTGAAGATCGCGATGGTTTTGTTTCCACGACTGCCAAAATTTTTTTGGTACAAGGCTCGTTATCTTTATAATTATAACTTAACACAAGCAGTCAGTATATGTTAGCTTACTATTCTAATAATTTATCAGCAACGCCTTTCAAATAGGAACACAGTAAAATAATGCATATTTTGGTAAAAGTACTAGAAGAAGCTGTAGTATTTACCTATAACGTCTTCGAAGAATTAAGTCCTTTCTTCAGACCCAATAACATATTTTTTTTTCTGTATTCATTTTATTCGTGTTCTCTTTTTATGTTCTGATTGTTATTTAAACTTACTTTAAGTAATCTCGTCCGAATGTGCCGCATCGTCGAGTGCGACCAATATTTGCTAGAATAGGACACCGTAAAGATGTTTCCGGCCCGTGAAAGTATCGTATTAACTGTTCAAACATTGGATGCGTAGTTTTATCGTTGGCAGCTGGCCGACACGACTAATTACGTCAATTACAGACTAACAGAGAAAGGTCGGATTTCGAAGCTCCTACCTTCGTCAATATTTGCGATGCGCTGCCACCGCACCACCGCACGGCCTCCATACACCCGCCGCCTCTGAATATCAATCCAAACCTGGACACTTCAATTTAAATCTTGTTCGTCTAACATAATATTTTATAATTTATGAATACGATCACTAATGTCTCCCATTTAAGTCAGTTAAATACATTCATACATTTTTTTAACCCACATTGTTTGTACTTGTTTGAAAGTAACTTGTACATACTGACTATTCAACTCAACACAATCCTGATGGGGATGATGTTGACGTACTCTAGACATATCTCTAGTGTCCATAATTTAGAGTCCATAATATTCTAGTTACTCTGTATTTAAACTAATTTAAGTTATGCAAGTAAACGTGTATTCGATTTTTTTTACTTAAACATTCAAATCGGCTAAGTTTATTGTTTGTTTCTATCTAAGATATGTAGGAGAATAAATTGTAAAAGATTATTAATAAAAGATGTATTTTAGTATAAAAATAAAACTTGTAAACTTCTGTGAAAATAAAAAATGATAGAATACAATTTTATAAGGAAAAATTACTGTAGTCGTATTATAAAAAAAATGCAGTGTGCATATGGAAATTAATAAAAAAAAGCTGTCGTTGGTCGTTTATCCACATGGCGTTTAGTTACATCAGTATTAAGTATTGTTAGAGCTGTAAGCTGCAAAATGGCGAACGCGTTACGGTAAAAGGCCGCGGGCGCAGTTTCCACAAAACATGACGCTCAATACGATTGCTATTACATGTCACGACATCACTAATCCTACACACAATTGTGTTGAAAAGATTGTACAGTGAGATATCTTTAATCGCAGCTTCGGAACAGGAGGTAACTAAACGGCGAGTGGGTACAAAAGTGTGATTGGTGGGAGATGATAATCCTCGCGGCTGATGTGGGTGGTACATTATCACAAAGTAATCGTAATATCTATGTTTAGCGAACAACGTCTTCGTTGATATCGATATAAAACATTAAAAATTTTTCAAGAATGTCTTGGGATAATTTCAAGGTTTTTAATTTTTATTACCTGCACCTACATATGTACTTTTTTTAAAAGATATTAAAAGAAATTGCATTTATGGAAAACGCACGGGTTTAATACACCTAAAGTTCTCGTAAAGTATTTTACATATGTATAGCATATACAGCACTGAAGAAACTTAGGTATTTTTTTGATACATTTTTAAATGTATGTTCCAGAAAGCATACGGGCAATCCTACTATAAATCTTCTGAGAATACTACTTAAAATGCAAATATATTAATTACAGAATTCCCCCACCAACATTGGGCTGGCGTGGTTGGAAACTGCTCAAATCCCCTCATTATTGGCGGAGGCCTATATCCAGCAGTGGACGTCTATCGGCTGATAATGAATTATATATAGAGAGAGACAAAGCATAAAAATCCATTATGGACAGTAAGTGTGCAACATTTACTACTGTTTAAACATTGATTAAAACTCTCGCAGGGTCCAATTCCATTTTGATCCAGGTTTTATAATAATATATCAGTTATTGAAGTCGTGGGTATATTCAATTCCATTCAGGAAAACTATTAAAAAATATCATACTTTAGTATTTAAGCAATGTAAACAAAAAAACCAAAAAAGGGACATTGGTTGTTAAACATTAGTATAATCTGAAAATAGTAATAACTATTTCTAATGTTAATATCATTAACAGTAAAAGATCTTTAAGCTATCAATACGTAGTGAATCTATTAAGTTTACAATTTTGCTTTTGAATTTCATTAATTACACTATTTTTGTTTCTAGAAATCTTTGAGAGGAAATGAAAACAAAAAATATGTACTTAAATGGATATATTTTTTTTCAGAAGCTTGGTAGTTGCCACAGTAACATAATTCAATAATTGTTAGAAAATACATATTTACATAAAAAAGTCATTAAAAATTCTTCAATGGTACAATATACAATAGTATAACGTATAGAATTTTTGTGTTTTAAGTACATTATTTAATAACCTATTTAATTACAATAGTATAGATAGTGTTTAATTGTAGACTAGTAGGATAATATTAACAACCTATAATATTAAGGAACCGATTAATACATCGTTTTAAAAGATATCTACAATAAACAATATAAAGTGTTACACGGAGATGTGGGGGATGCGAATGAGATACTATTATCATTTATGACTATTTGGGAGCGTCGCATTATCACTCCATTAAGCCGTAAGGGGGCGGAGCGCGGGCAGCCACGCCCCAGCGCACGCCTCCTGCTTCACCCCACACATTCCCGACTACCGACTCGCGCCAAGCGGCCAACTCACTAAAACGATTTACTCGCAATCGCATCACGCGACTTCCCTTTATTTCGTAATTAATTTGCCCGGTGATTTTGTGCCGCATTGCATATTTGTTAAATATTATCTATGTTTGAGACGGTGTGATAGTTATGCAGCAGTACGAGTGTGTAAGAAACGTGATGTTTCCATATCGATGCGATTAACGGCGCGTATTCATAGCGACGTGTGCATCGTGACGGGCTCAGTGCGTGCAGCATAAGCGGGCCTGTGAGCCAAGTGAGATTATCGTAAAGTGCATAGCGTGGCGTGCGCGGGTTGTGCAGCGCTCAGGGTGGCGCGCGAGGGTATGGGCGCGCAAGGCGCGTGGCCGCGCGAGGCGCCGGCGCTGCTCAGCACGGCTTTGCTGCTGGGTGGCGCTCTGCCCGAACGACCGCCAGCTCCGCTTTTTACCATTGACAGCATTTTGGCTCCACGTCCGCCGCCCGCTATACCGCCGCTACAGCTCCACCATTTGGCTCATACCCCTTTCCACCGAGCACACGAACTTTTTGGTAAGTTAATAACCTTTCATCTGAACAGCGCCTACTCTTAAACAATACATAGATTGACTGATTGTAAAAGTGAAGACTGTAAAAGATGAAGTTCATGTTTCTTTTAAATTATACATTAATCCGATTTATTATTTAACTTTTGATCATTAACAGTGTTAAAATTCGCCATTATCAGTAGAAGTGTACAATTATTAATATGATTTTTTTGTAATGATGTGTTAAATATAAATTTAGCACATGACAATACTTAAATCATTTTCTATCACTCCGATTAAACCTGGACCCGGTTAATGTCACGTCATTAGCTGATTACCTGAAAAGACAAAAGAAATAAAAAGTATTTCATTGTTATCGGGGAACTTTTCTTGCGTATTGAGGATAAAAATGTTTTTTGAAGTGAAAACAAAAGGTACAGAATTTATTAACTTTTTAATAACTTAGAACTTTTCTTAAAACACTTAGCCAAGTCATTTATTACATCTAACAGAGTAATATCTATCTTCACAAAGACAATTTTAGATCGTTTTAATAACAAATTTGATGTTGGGCTTAGACTCCTCTCACAAAAGATTAATAAATTGCATACAAGTGTTTGTTAAATTAAATACTTAAAAAACTTTGGCGCATCAGAATCTAAATGCTCTTTATTATCGTAGGTGACCTTTTTGTAGTCTTCTGGCAACACGAATGTTTCGTTATATAACATAGTTATAAAAACAAGGATTATATCTTTTCAGTATTATGTAAATAATCTTTTATTTGCTAACATGTTGTAAATTTATTGTACATGTAGTTTTTGAGAATAAAGTTTTTACATCATAATCGTTTTAATTGCCATTCTATATTAATTTTATTTGATACAGATGAAAAATTTCATTAGATTTACATTGCATATGAGAGGTTGATTAAAGCACCGTCAAAAGCTAGCTATTATACATATTTAGTTAAAGGTTTTAAATTATTGGATTCATAGTCAAAATTTCAATTTTTAAAATTGAGATTAAATTGACTACAGTATCTACGGAGAAAATGTTAAGTTAAAGTTATATAAAAAGATTGATACGTGATACATACATACTAAGGGAATTGTTTAACATGGGATTCTAGAGACACCGCAACTACGTATCCTTTTTTTTCGGCTATCTTCTTTATTTCCATTTATATGCCTCCAAAGAATTATTCGGTCTCAATGGGGTTTTACAGAAACATCTAACAGAATATTAACGGATAATTACTTTTTGTCCTCATGACAAGTTATATGCTCAACAAAGAAAAACTAACAAATTTTTACAGTGTTTTAATAATGTATTTATGTGTATAATCCGATGTAATTATTTCACAAGGTGATTTTTATTTTGCAATGCTTATTGGTAACTAGTCAAAATCTTGTTATAGTTTTATATATCTAGAAATATTACTACCTGATGCTAAAAAACCATTAATCACGATTTGGGATTAACCATATTGCCTTGGGTTCATAGATTTATTTTTAACGTAAAAATGTAAACAATTTTCTTTCACTAAAATATAAAGTAACCTTTAAAATATACATTTTGCATGGAAAAAAACAATCCTAGAAAAGTAATTTTTTCGGTTAAAATTTTCATTGAATATGAATTAGTATTTGATACTACACCTTCAAGCTTCAAGATCAATAGACACGAAATAACGTTGATATATACGATTTTTTTTCAAATCTCTATTATTTTTGGGGCTTTTAACTTACGATGGTTATGCTAGCCCATATTTGCGAGTTAATGTGCAAACAATGGTATATTCGAACTAGATTCGGACTATTGGTCTTCTTATTATATTGCAGTAAGCTAATTATTGCTGTAATAATATTATTAAATATATTTTATTAAGTGAGCTTCTGTGATAATTGTCGAAAATTCGAGATTGCTTATTCTTGTTCCTGGCATTTCTAGTAAGGACCATTGACAAGAACCAATCGCCGCCTTTGCTTCTAATTTTTTTGGTTGTATTGTTTGTTGATTATTAATTGATTTAACAAAGAGAGATTTTGTGGAAGGTAGTCAATAGCATCCTTGACGACTGCTACCGTCATTTTTATGATTTTGTTTGTTTGTCAACCGATATAAAATATGTTTATTTTAAGGTACACAGAGTTAATAAGATTGCAAATCAGATACTTCCATATATTTCATAATATATCTGTTATAATTTATAGCTTTTATTATTATCATAATGATGGTACGATTAATTTGGTAAATTATAATTAACCTCATTTATAAGGCCGACTTCAGGTCGATTTGAAAATTTCGCTATTTTTATTTCAAAAATCTGTTTTTATCTGTCTTATTTAAAAGTGTTAATAAACTATGATTGTCTTTACCTTTTTTATTATTATTTTTAGCTATTAATATTGTGGAGGAATAAACCTCGATTTCCAGCAAAGGTCTCAATCTGTTGAATCTTTAATATCGTGGCAACTGACTTACTTTACTTAAGTAAGAGCATCGGACGGCCTCGTTGCCCCGGGCCGTCCCTCACGCGCGTTCAGGGTTTCGAGGGGTGAACACAGAGTTTATCTCAATTAAACTTTTTTTCCTTTTAGCTAGGACAATTTAAAGATTGATAATATCTGGAGGGAATCTAAGTTCCCTCCGTTTTCTCTAAAAAACACCTTTAATTTTGTTTGTATTTATTTATATTCTCAACTTCTGCGTTAATATGTGTTTAACGTATTATCGTGGTAATATAATCTAATTTCTATCTAATGTGTGTACCCCCATCAAGTGTTATGATGCTGAATTTTCTTAACTCAGTTATTTTATTAAGGTCATTCAAATCTAAATACTTTAAAATTTGCTTATTACTGTCTGACAAAAAACAGTCTCAATAGACCGTTACTACATACGATGGCTTAGCTCCAGTGAGAGAGAATTGCGACTACCTTGAAAATTAATTCCGTTGATTTTTTGTTACTTACTAAATATTGGTATTCTTCAGAAGAGTTATATAATAAGATTCTAAAACAAGCTCAGTTCGTGTTTTCATGACTAGGGTTAAAAAGAAACGATTAAGTTTTTTTATAACAATAAGTAATCTGCGGTTACATGACAATGAATTTAAAGATAGAAGTATTGTAACTAAATTTATCTTCGCGAAAAATTCAAAATAATCTAATTAAAGCTGGCTGCTTCTAATTTCTCTAAAATGTATCTAAGATGATGGATGGACAAATATTTATACAAATCGTGTCCTTATTAATATGTGAAAATAAAACTTTTGATATTATAAGCTTCTTTTATGGAAAATATCCATAAATGTAAACATTTTGTTCAAATCGATACGGCTTAGGCGGCGAGAGCCAGAGTAAATGCGGTTGGTTGTACAATATGCTGAAAGCTACCGATAGCTCCTTAGTAATACGCCGCCGGCCTTAAAAGCTTTTATATTTCTTTCCGAAATAATACAATGTAATATCCCGGCTGCGGAAGTATGCAAAAATATTCAATTTTTATTTTGAACATTAATATTTCCATCGGATCGAAACGAGGGGCGCTGTTGGGGTCTTAAGCTGGGATATTCACGCTCCGGTTCTTGTACCGAATGATAATTCTAATAGACGATGACGTGTTCACGTTACGCGATGAATTCCTATATTTATAACTTTATTTACTTCAATAGAATAGTTGCTAAGCATTTAGTCCGAGGTTCCTCGTTTGATTATGGGACAACAAATAACGGAACGTAGACGGTGCGAGGATTTAGAACTCGTCTGGCATAACTGTATCGTTGTGGATGACAATACGTGAAATCCGGTGTATTCAGAGAAGCACTTTTCACCACATAACAGTCTCATTATCATTTAACCTTGTGGTAAAATTGTGGACAAGTGTTAGCAATAGGTAATAACATGTTTGAAGATAATCTTCTTTCTTTTACACTCGAAAAATAGTTCGTGTTTATATAAATACTTAACAGTAACTTCAACAGTAAGGAAGGAGCGTTTTTACGTTGGTGCCTACACCATAAATGATCGGAACATAGCAATATTGCTAAATCTAGGAATGAATCAAAACTATATATTTCTTCATATATTCATTTGGGTCGACGGTTTAAAAGGTGCCATTTTATATCAGCTGAATAAATTTGCTGAAAAATTGAAAGCCTCTTTGGAAAATTCAGTTATTAAAACGTGTAATTATTTTAATTTCACGACATTTACAAATACGATCAAAGTTACGAGCAATTAATTCAAAATCATGATTTTAATAACGTTTCCGACGAAAAGAAGAGTTTTACAATGTTAATTACCAAAATTTACACGTGCGCTTGAGCTTGCAGCAAGAAATGAAAGGCTAGAAAATCTTCAAGCAGCAGAATTTTTGTTTATATTGTAACTGAGGAAATTCGCGACAGTATTAAAAAAACTATTGTATATTACTATCAGTTCAATCACTTAAAAGTTAAAATAAGCTATAAAGATAAAAAATACGAGCATATTGTTGTAGATTATTTATTCATTGTTTTCGTCACTAGCTTCTATGACGTTATAATAAATTTTTTTGGAACTGTTTTGTTTTTTTATTCAGGGGTTAGCAGCGTAAGTGGAGCGACTAGCGCAGGGTACGCTGGCCTGTACGGAGGTTACGCGGCGGCAGCGCTTGCGGGCTTGGCGGGACCTCCTCCCAAGCGCAAGCGCCGTCATCGCACCATCTTCACCGAGGAGCAACTGGAGCAACTTGAGAGTACTTTCGACAAGACACACTACCCCGATGTTGTGCTGCGAGAGCAACTTGCTTTACGCGTCGATTTAAAAGAGGAGCGAGTTGAGGTATTTGGTAATTGTAATATTTACAACCAGATAATTATTTAGTATGTACTTGAAACTTTGACGAATTTATAGACATTATGAGTGTATTAAGTTTTGATTGAAAGGCTGTTTTAAGTAGGCCTGTTTGAATTAATTATTAGAAAGGTACAAACACCAGTATACTCGGTTAGTTGGGTAGGTATATGTGATTAGGTTGACAAGGCGGAAAGTTTAGAAGTGACACAGGGCAATATGTCAACAATACTGACACGACATCTTTCCGGGAGCGGACTGTGGGTGGCCAGCGACAAAAAATAAACTATTTCTATTTCGCGGTTTAGTTAACGAGCAAATAAAACCGTTTGAATGTCTGCGCTTATGTTCGCGGTAATTTTAACGGAAATGCAGTGGATATTCATTTGATAACATTGCAATGATCAGATTGAATAATGTACTATTGTGATTTTACAAAAAGATTTTTGGCAATCAATCGGGGTATTACAACTTGTGGTTTTTTGACAAAATTTTTTTCTGGATATTTCTGAAGACAAAAACTTTTGTGTCCATTACAAAAACTTTCATCGCAAATTTGAAACAATAATATTGTTTACGATGTATGCTAGTAAATTACTATAATTTAGCACAATGTACTGCTATTTTTGTCTTAAAAATTTTAGCATTTTTATTCGCAAGGGCGTAGATTTAAATATGTAAAAATAATATATAGGTTATTATCAACTATCAATCCTGATATTGTTTAATCTTTTATTACTTATTTTTTTTATTTAAACTCCAGATAGTGCATCAATGACGTAAAACCTAAAAATTTGCCAGCTAATTATTAGCCTATATGTATATTGGCGGTACTTAGTGCGCATTGTGCTGTCAAGTCCTTTCTACGGACGTGTGACGCATCTGAAATTTGTGATCCAATTGTGCCTAAAATGACGAGTTGTAGTTTTACAAAGGACGTTTAAAAATAACCCATAAATTAACCTATCAGTAAATCGGAATTCTCAATATTTGTCCAATTAATACGACTCCATTTTGAAATTTTGTTTGTGTTCTCCGTTTTGTTATACAAAATCTTTTTTTTTTACGTATGTATAGGTTAATGCTTGACCACGATCCCACCTGGTGGTAAGTGAAGATGTGGTCGATGA
>DWLS01000941.1:0-25135 GCA_018246255.1 Pachliopta kotzebuea | reverse complement strand
CTCCTCGGCCCACGCCGGACAGTGCTGCAGTGTATGCAGCGCGGTGTCCTCTTCAGCATCGCAATGATGACACTCAGTCGTAGGCTCCCGCCCGGCCACCCTCCACGGGTAATGTGGTACTGCCTAATCCATCTTAACCAGCGTTACGTTGTTATAGGCAGGCATATCACTTACCATTAGTTCAACACATTGCTTGTCTTATCGCCACGTAACATAAGAAAACATTAACGAATTATTTGTTAAATGAAATTACAATACTTTGTTTATAAATTAACCAATATTTAAATACTAGTGTAATTAAATGAAGCTAGATGTCATATAAGTACTAAGTGATACTTATTTCGCAAACTTGCTGTTAAATTGACTTAAATATAAATGAGGGAAGTAATTAATCGGCCAAGTGCTTATATCGTACCGGCTGTAGTGTTGTGGTGATTTAGAAGAGAATCGTATAAATCGCATTGTTCGGTGCTAATGTATCGAAGTGGGCTGGCGGGCTAGATAAGTAATAACATATTTAAGTGTCAGTCAGCTCTTCCAGTAGGCTGTCAATATGCAATATCACTTTATGAGAATGCGTCTTTCCATTAGCAAATATTAAAGTTTCCGTGCCGTTTCAAGTCAATGTTATAGTGAATAATTAATCTAAGTAATTGAGCTTTAAGTGTGAATCTATCAAACAATAACAATTTAATGATGCTCCGTTATATATTGTTTTAAAATGATTAAGTCCCTTTTTTATTTTGTAATTTGGGTAGCAAATGGAAAAATAAAATACCCACATAAAGAAAATTTTGAGTGGCTTGGTCGGGGGTATTGCGTTTTAACGTCTATTCGCCGTACAAGTGGCCAATAACTGTTGAAATAGAGGTTGCAAAGGATTCATATCGCTGTTCACCGAAAGTGGTCTCGAGTGTTATTCAGTTTCATATTAAATATATATAAAGCACGGTGATAGTTCTTTTTTCATTACATACGGAACAGTTTACATCAAGTTCTATGAGACTGTACTTTTCACTAAGTATGGTACTGACTATGCTTTGAAAAAAATGGCAAAATATACAAAAAATGTCGGGAGGTTAATGAAGTATTACAAATTTTTCTTGACCCCTTTTCAAACTGCCTTTGCTCCAATTATATCTGTAGTTCCGAGTAACATCAAAATTACACATGTGTCTACACAAATTCTTTGTACCAAAGGCCATCTATGCTTTTTTCATTGTCATAAATGTGGAGGTCTGTAATTAAAACAAAATAGCTTTATAATAATCTTTGACTTTAATAAAAAGTTAATTAAGAATTACAAAACAGGACTTCCTTTAAATCATTTAGTACAATATTATAATGGTTTTATAATATTACTATATTTCATATATAGTGTGTATATATAAACTCTTTAGTTTAAATAATGACCATATTTTCACAAACAAAATTACACAAATACATTAAATGATATAAGTACACTAAGTAACTATGAATTTTAATTAATGCTTGTAGTACTCCGCGAACATAAATTTGGTTTTAATTCTATGCTTAAATATCCAACATTTTTTAAAATACTTACAGTTCTAAAAAAGTCATTAAAAGTATCAGGGTAAAAAGAATATATATAAATATATATAAAATAGAATATAATTTAAAAGTATTGTGTTGGCTTATCAGGCGACTAAAAGGAAACATTTTCAAGAAGACAGCAGCAGCTTTTTAAGTAGCATGCCATGGGTAGTAATATAATGGTAATTACGACTGGTTGCATAGGGAAAGCATCGCACATCAAAACTGAAATGACAATGAAAGGTGTTTATGATGATGGGAATATCATAAACTAGGTTATGCTTTGTCATAAGTTAATATTATGTAAAGAAATATATTATTTTTCCATAAATGAGAGGTACGCAAACAAACACCTCACATAAACCGGGGCCATTGAGTACTCGGCTCACGTAACGAACGCGGTGACGTTTTTAGAAGAATATTTTAGTTTTTGAGGAAGTTGGGAGTTCTTAATTAGTTTGGTGTAACGCCTGCCTGCTGCCTCCACCATCTCTGCAGTATCATCACGTAACATAACTTTTTCATTTGACGCGTTCACGGACAACTTTCCTATTTCGTTTTATTAACACTAACAGAAATGGGAGTAGGCTTTATAAGGACAGGTAACGGTCAAACATAAAATAATACTATCTCGTATCTGACTTGAATTATTTACTTCGGCTTTTATAAGAAAAAGTTTGATGACAGCGTAATGTTTACTTGTTGTTTTAATGAATAAACATATCTGAATCTTGTTTAAAGGAGTAGCTATTAATTTTGTTTATAAAAATAATTTAAATGGATTTTTTCTTACATATACTTAACAATACAGATGTGTGTAAAAAAATCATTATAGAAAATAACTGTACATAACAAAGCGAAGTAATATAATTTAATGGTCTAGATTGTCTCTTATAATTCAAGTAAAGCACTGAACTAACAAGTATTTTATTTATTCTTAGCGCACTCGTCGGTTCTTTTGCATTCAAAGCGGTATCCACTTCTAGAGCATGTCCTTGTAGCTATAGCCATCCCACAAGTTTCAAAGCGCTTATTAAATAAGCTCTATAAGATTAATTTGATTGAAAATTGAGCATAATTAACGCCCGTTAAAATAAATTAAAAAAACAGACCTTCTTGATGAAACTTTTCTAAGAAAAATTTAACATTTATTAATAATGATGCGTTTTAGCAACTATAAAAACATTATCGTATTTGCTGAAAGAAAATTCTTTTTAGGGTTAAGCTCGCCATTATTATATACATACCTTTGGTAAGACACTTTTATTTAATTTATTCTATAAAAGTGTACCTGTACATTAAGACATAAATAATAATTATTATAATAATCGTATTATAGAGAAGTAAAGTGCACAAATTATCGAAGATAGAGGAATACAAGAAGCAGGACATTTGGTAATCATAAAGGAAATATTGAAGGGCAAACAAATCATACTTCAACTAAAAAAAGATTGAAGCAGGCATCCTGTCGTATAAGAAATTAAAAGGAAAATTAATAGCATAAAGAATCACTCCACTGATACGCTGATAGGTTGTAAAATCAAGTTATTATAAAGAAAGTTTCCTCTAATAAGCTGACTTATTCCTAGAAACCATTCGAAGGTTTCCGTTGTTACAGAAAAATATATAGGCTGTTGCTTACCAAGACCTCAACAGTCAAAAATTTACTTTATCCGTGCTTAAACATTGGCACGGTAAATCTTCAATTTCTTGATTTAAATCCTAATGTATCGAAAAAACACTTGTGGTTATATTACATATAACGTCATTTGTATTTCAAGAACTGTGAGTAGGTAGTTGGTTTTTACCTGATGATAATTTGCGTTGGAAGTATACACATAACTCAGGATTAACTGTGTTTCGGTTTGGGGTGCTGTATGCTAGTGAATTTATTGGAGTAACGAGACTTGACTCTGCACATCTCAAGGCGATGAGCGCAATGTGGTGGTGTGTGTACCATTTTAACCAGCGCTGCCGTTGTTATGATATGTCTCCTCGCCTCGACAAATAAAATCAAAGATTAGGGGTGATTTCTACATTAAATAATGGCAACCAAATTTTCGCGTGTCATTATTATTCACGACACAAAAAACTATTGTAGCGTACATTTATCTATTAATATTTAAAAATAACATTTGTAAATTGGCAGGTAGTTAAGAAGCTATACTAGAAGGAAATACGTTTTACATTTTTCTCTCTCACCTATTGTGTAAATGTTTTAGCTCATACTGTCTCTCATAAGTATGACTTCCGGAACACAGTTTAACGAATACCTTCAATTTATTAGAATAAGATTGTGAATAGTGACTACGTGAAAATAAATTGATAAAATGATTCATGTAATATTGTTAGTAAATTCTTAACAAGCTGTTTTTTAAATGCATGTTAAAATAATTTATGAAGACGACGAATTAAAGCTATATATATAGATTAACCGATCACATATTAATAAAGCTTTATTATGTAACTTGGTTACAATGTTTATAAAACTTTTTGTACTGAGAATAAGAGTGAAATCATACTTACAAGATATCCACTAATATTCGTCATAAAAGCATTGTTAAGTATGAATTTGCTTATTTTTGGGCGTAAGATGAAATGGCCTATTATTTCTTTTACCTTTTACCGTGTTCACGTAAAGCTAGAGACGGAGACCATTTTGCTAACAACATCATATTTATGATTTTGATTATTCTCTTTTAAATATTAATGACGTTCCATGGCTTCAAAAGAACCTAAAGAGGATAATAATCCGTGCTTTTAGTATAATAATTGCTAAATTTTTGTTATTTACAGTAAAATCTTCTTCTGCTTCGTATAAAAGTATTAAGTATAAGTAGTAGAAGGTAACTGAATAGAATTTTGTTATCGCCCATTAAGAATGTCCAAAGAGACAGCAAGCGCAGTGATATTGTGTTTGCCGCAGCACGTTCAGGGTATATGCGAGGTTTTATCTTAGATTCATAACGCACTGAAGGTAATTACCAAGTGGGTGAAAATCGTTCATGGTCCCAACTTACAGAAACAAGGCATCGTTTGAAGATTTCCGTTTCAATTTTTACAAAAAAGTATTATCATTTGTTAAATCGCACTTTTTTTGAATTGTTTAAAAACTGCGATGTTATACAGTAACATTTATTATACACAAGTAAACTCTTAAATATTAATTATAAGTATTAATTTGTAAGTATAAATCAAAACGTTCTGATTTTTGTCTTGGTATTATAACCTTAAAGCGAATTACTATCTGCTTTCCCTATGACTAATGAATCCACCTTAAAATCTTTAGTTTTCTTCCCTCTACTCAATTTTCATGGTTGACTATTGTAGCGAAATAATAAATATTGTAATATTTTTATTCTAATGGAAATTGAGGTTATTCGCGTAATGTTATTAATACGCAGAAAGATCAAGGAAAAGGACGTACGGTCACAACGCATTAAATCAACCATTGTGAACGGTTGTATATGAGATAATTACTGAAGGACATCTTCATCCCGTCTTTGTTGACAGTTACGATTATTTTTACACAGCAATCAACTAGAACTAGACTTTCTTAATTAGTCCTCATTCAATAAATACTCTAAACTGATTAGCGAATGTAATGTATGTATAAATATCACACGAATAACTTGCTTGTCCTTTTACTAATTCCGACTATAGTTGTCTTTTGCGGCAATGTGTCACGCAAAACATGTTTGTACTAATTGATAAAAGCAGTTTTATCACCACTTAGAATAAATTTGTTGTTTTTGTTTGCCTTTGAAATTCAAAAATGAAAATTGGTCAATTAGATAAGAAAATTTACCCGCGCCCGAGGCTCTGAACAAAAGTGAGTTGTTTTCAGCTTTCTGAACACGAAACACTTTATAAATTGAATCGTTTACTTTCGTTTACACTTACGTTTAAAGAAAAACAAAACAAATAAATGTTATTTTGAACTAGAATCTGGGGCCGCTGTGAAAGTTTCCACGGGATCCGGTTTCTGTATCATTTTGTACATTAATAATTTTCTCCGGGTCGCGTACCGGTCGCGGAATTACGTGTAAGTTCTGCGATGTTTTTTCATACATAGCCGTCAAGATTGTGAAAGGATTTTATTTTTACGTGAAAAGAATGAAAAGTGTATCGACGTAAGACGCTCTTAACACACAGTTCGTCTTCCGTGAAGGCGAAGGAAATTTGGACACGGTTTGATATTAGGAATTGATATGTATGTTAGTTTAGTGAGAAATTGATGACAAAGAGCTATTTTCGAAAATAAACCGTGTATTTATATAAATTTTAGATTTACACTTAATTTGTTGTATATGTATTGTAATTATTTAAGTTTTAAAATTACAGTATTGAATATTTTGATAACAATAAAGAAAAAGGTATTTATGTAAATGCTAAAATTTTCATAGAAGCGATAAGACGTTCAAATCGTTCACTTGGTGGTAAGAAATTTATCCGCTCATAATAAGGTTGTATTAACTAATAAGAAGAATTCCTAATCAGAACACAGTAACGATTGTTAAAGTATTGCGACAAGGGTTGTACTAAGTATAAACATTTCCAATGTAATTTAATTGTTTTTCTCTTTTTATTAGACAGAGGTTCAGGGCTAATACGATTATGTCGCCGTCATTAGAAACACAAATATAATTTTCATAAAATTAATTACGACTTAAAGTTATTTTGTACAAATGTTTAACTTCATTACACATAAATTCCGTTAGTATTATATTTAAGCTACCAATTTGTACGTGAACACTATAATCGAATATTCCATGAGGATGTGATAAAAGTCGTTGACATTGTTGCTGTGAGAGTAGTAGGGTGAAACCACCTTGCGCATTAAAAACTTTTTGATTTTAGGTGTTAATATAGAAGCGTTTAAAGTTATAACTTGTTATAATATAACAAATTTATTTAGGTAACATAATTATATTCGTTGTATTACCGGTAATAACTAAAAAAATGATTTGAAGCCTTCGAATCGGGTAAGTATTCTGCCGCAGTGCGCCGCGGCGTGCAGTGCCGTTGACAACGGCGCCGCGGGGCCGGCACGCGACCAATTATTTAATACTACAACTATCCACTACTTTGCAATAGGCTACGAGTACTGCTGACCCAGAGTTACATGACTGAAGTAATTTTAAAATTGTCTTAAAAATGTTTTAATGGCCTTCTTTGCAATTCGAAAACTTATAACAAGCGCTTGGAGAAGAGTTTGAAAACAATGTTACCTTTGTTATTTTTACATGAGTCACTGCAATGTTGAATCGATGCAGCAATGAAGCTGGTAAACAGTTTTAACTCCTTTCTTGACAACCTATGCATTTATCAGATGCATGCATTATGAGACAGAACTCCTACTAGCAATAAAATTTCCGTCATAGGATCCATTTGTTACGATTATAAAGTTGCCTTTTTTCACTATTTGCTTAAAAAGACTAATATATATACAAAATTTAAATATATTAATTCATAAGTGATTTCTGTTAGTGCGTTTAAACCTGGTGTCCATTAACTGTATATCCGTTGTTAAATTAATTCTTTTAATAAATAATGTAATGATTAACATTGTGTAGTATTTAAAAGCAATAGGTCATGTCTGCATATTCTCATATTTGAACGTTATTTTATAACGATACGGTTATTACTTGTTTGTAAGATAATTATTAGTCAATAAGCATGTAAAGACATTAAATTGCAGATTTTTTTAGGTCTGTTCAATAAATTATATATTTCTTATAAAAAAGATAATATTTCCCCTATCATACTTTAATAAGTTCATTATTAAAGTAATTTTGCGTTGGGTTAGTGTAAATTTATTACCTAAATATATTTTTTATCTTTACGTAAAAGAAAAAACGTTTCAACACTTATAGAGTGCCATAAATAGCACGACAACAATCGTTACGAGGGGGGGTACAATAGATTTTATTTTTCATCACAAGAAGATTTTTAAAATACTAAGGTAACGTAGGAAGAGAAAGTATCGAAAAAAGATTACATTTAAATAATATCACCCCAGCGATCACTTTCGTCTACGCGCGAATGGCAATTGACTCCATGAAATCTGGCCTCCTGGGCGCTTAGTAATCAACCCGAAGAGTGTTCGATTGCAACGCGGACTTCTTTTTTGCGAGGAATAAAAAGATTCTTATCGCAGGTAAATGGCGTTGTAAGGCCGAGGCAAGATTGTAATTTGTGATGGCTCCAGTTTAGAATTAGTGCGGCCGCGTTCGGCCCCGGCGCTCCGCAATCAATTTGACCTACTTCCCTCAGCTTTTTAACATTTCCCGTGCTTTACATTCGAATACAGGCTCAACGCGATGAAAACATTTATTAGCTAATGTATAACACTCGGAAATGTTTTAATAGAAATATATATAAAAAGAATTATTCGAAAACATTGCTATAATTAATCATGCTAAGAATCTAAGTATATTATATGCGTTCTTAATTGCATCTGTGGCGGATAGAAGTTCCGGCCTTGTTTCCGCGTCCACATGTTGTGGAGTTTGAATGATGAGTGTTATGGGATAGGATGTGTTGTGGTAAACTTGTTAGAACTAAAGAATATTTTAGGCTAATAGACTTCTTTTTCCAAAACTAGAACTTCTATAATACCTTTAGGTTTAAATTACAGCAAAAGACACATCACTCAGTAACAGACACAGTATTTCCATCACGTAATAAATAAACAGATAACACAAGCGTGCATTAGTTGTAGTTAACTTAATCAGTTATTCCTCTGTAACGATATCATAAAGTTTTGTACATTCCTGCCTTTGTAGAGGTCCTTTATCAAGCAAATTAACGGTGGCCACGTCAAACAAATCTCGGTGGCGGTTTCATTATTTCATTACCTTAACTGTTGACTCGCAGCGTAAATCGGACGAATTTACAGAAGAACCCCCTTTGCGCTGTACTCTCATTTGACCACGCATTTAAATCACCCGGAAGACTAACTAAATACTTTAGAAATATACTTGTTTAAATACCAAATTCAATGGAATTTAGGTTATTTTCAATTGTAAACATTGCAGAGTATTATTATGTTTTTACACTAAACAAATTGGATGTCATTACTCATCTCTTCGAATTTTACTTAGTTTTTGTATTTTTATATATAAAACAAAAATAGACGTATGTTAATTTAATTTCTTTTTGCAAATTTTCGTGCAAGTATATTAAAATGTTTAAAATAAATCGCACTGAAGCGCACGGTCGTAAATTTAATTAATACACAATGTTGCCAGCGATGTGCTCCGTGAGACAGATAATCGAACAGAATGACTTTTTTTTACTTTTCGTTGCATTATTTAAATACTAGCAGGCGTTATATATAATTTACTAATAAAGATTACGAAGTCAGTCGTCTAACAACAGATATTTTTAACTGTAACAGTAACTTAAGTAAGCTAGAAATTATGAATTTTATTAAAAATAACCAATAAGTTGATAACATAAATTAAAGCTGGGTGCTTTAGTAAGAAAAACAACAATACGGATAGATTGTTTTATAAAAATATTTTTTAATGCATTTGATGTACATTACAATGGAAACTTATTAAATGATTTAATAGAATTAGCAAACAGATTGTTTTTATTATTTCGTGACTGCAAAGTTAAAGCTATGCGGGATTTTGAATTTCAACTACGCTGTTTGTCATTTTTAAGTTTTTCTAATTCCAGCCTTGTATAATATAAAAAAGCATTTATGATAAATCTAGTGACGACGATATGAGTTGAGTTATTAATTGGTACAGTAACAATGACATATACATTACTATCTACTGCGGCATTTAAACTGGTAATAGAGTTTGTGCAATACTACTATTCAATTATAGAGAAAATAATCACGTTTTTCATTAAAAGATAGATACCTACAATAAGTAAAGAAAGAGAGTAATTTTAAAAATTTAAGTAAACTGCAATCTGTAATTTAGTTTATAAAAGCATGAAGCATGCATTATTTTGCAGGTTTCCCGTAAAACTTTGTTTTGGTAAGCAAATGAAATACGAGACGCAGAAACGGAAACTAAATGGAATGAAAACATTTGAGATTCGTTTTCATTCATTTAATTAGTCAAAGTTTTAAAGCGGCGCCGTCGTGTCGCCCGCCGATGCAATCGCACTTATATACAGACAGATACATTCACAATTGTAACACAGTTTTACAACAGGTAATTGTGTTGTTTTAAGTAAAACCTTACTATTTAAACGCCGTATTATAAACAACATAGGTAAATAACTTTTAACAAAAATTTGTCTATGTTTATACAGAAAGAGCAGACCTTTTGAAATGGTACCACTTATTCGTTTTTTATAGTCAATTACAATCAGCAGTCAGTGATGGGTTTAGGTTAATAGGCCGTGGGCCCTGTGGTCGGTGTCCCCAGCATCAGAAGAGTTGTACACATCGCAAAAGATCAGTTAGTGCTATCATCTACAGAGAGTATAGTCAGTGATGATTTCGAATCACCTTATATTCTCTTTGTTGATGACAATGATTTTCAAATAATTCTTTAATGTTTTGTTGTTGTGTCGCTTTTTATAATTTATGATTTGAATCAGGCACGGCATATAACGAGTGAACAACTAGCTAGTTCTACCGTTCGCGAAAACTCAAAGTTTTAGCAGTTTTCAATTTAAATTTCGTTACGTTTGTGGACGTAACAATTCCGGGAATAAAAACGTTGTTACAAAGCTTATCAATTATTAATGAATGTAAGCCATATGAGGTTATTTATAATTGTGAAACGATGTTTAAGAGTTGAAAGTATAAAAGAGATTTATTTTGTTACGACAGAGTGAAATCAAAAGTGACATTATTATCTAACGCAGTAACGGCTGAAGCGGTAGGTTTTTGTATGAAGATTTGTGTTTAGTGTACATATATGGTATTACCAAACACAAACCGAGATATTACTGAACAGTTTTTACAGAGTTGTTTGTCTCTGAGCAGATAAATGTTCGATTTGAGGTTATCAATAACCAATAAAAGTCGAGTCATATTAAATCTGACAAACAAGTCCAAATTCTTCTTCGTCAGTATTACTTTTGACAGAATGGTCGTGATCATCACTTTAGGTGTTGGTGGCAAGCTTTAGAAAACGTCGCCACATCTCTTTGATAGCCACCTTCGTCGTGCAATCGTTTAGTGATGATGATCCTTTTGCTGCCGCTTTTATCTAGCCAGTCCACCTGAAGTCTAAATTACCTTAAATAAATTTTCTTTCCTTAAGCACAAAATAATATTTAAAATTTTAATCAATACGTAAGGTATTGAAAAGCCTTGTGAGGCACTTGCGAAAATCATAGTTATACAAACAATATATTTCCATTTAAAAGCTACGTACAAATTTCTAAACACAAATTTTAAAAGCCATTTTGCCGTTTAAAATTAAGCATCAGTTATAATAATGTCATATTATTTTGGAATATTGGTACTTACTCTATACTACCGAGAAAAAAAATGTTTTCTCTAATTAACAGTTTTTCCATTAAACAAAATATAAAAGAAGTAATAAATAAAAAAAAAAACAATTAAATATTTACTTTATTCGTATAATCATAAAAACTTTACAAGAGGAAAAAAACATGCATACTCTAAACATAAAATAAAGAATAAATCAATCTTTTGAGCCGCAAATCTTCAAACCCAGACGCTAATGAATCCTTAAAAATGAATAGGTTAATTATATTGAATATTATTACAAAATTGGTAATTTATGTACAAAACTAAATAATATTTAAATTTTAAGAGATATTTACTTAACCTCGGATGAATAAAACGGTTCTTATAACTTTAACTTCAATATATACATACATATAAGTTATAACTTTCTTTACTTTTGCTAGTCTTTGTCAATGATAGTACGTACATATCTTTTATTGAACAGTTTAAGTAGGAACATTAGTGTACTACAATTACTGTTTCCGGATCAGCGTTTCAGCTAGTAAATTTATTAAGGTACTAATATGTTGTAAAACGTAGTGAGCGCAATGTGATTCTGTTGTTATCATCCTATCTACTGCTACATTATCAGTAGTTTTCCATTGCTTCATCTAATAAATAATATAGCTAAATCGGGAACGTATTTACAAGATGTATCTTGTGAATACGTTCTCGATTTAGCTATTGCTTCATTAATTTGTTAAAAACTTAAATTAATTCAGTTTTATAAATATTACTAAGGTCAAAAACCAGGAGAGACAAGACGGCTTCAATTAGCGCAGGCGTCAATTCACTTTATTTATTCATTCCGAGGGAGAGAACGAAATAAAATAAGGAAAAAGAAATTCTTGAAGATAAACATTCATGCGCGGAAAGGGGAAACGAATACGTAACCTTAGGCAACACTCACACAGATCTAATAAATGCTGAAGAACAATCAATTGTAACTTTTATATGTAATAATACTTTCGCAAAATTTACGAGTTTCTTTTGCACTTTTGATAAAATGTATTGGATAATTAATACAATTTATACCTTATAAATAAATGACGTCATTTTAATTGATAGCCCAAAACAATTTTAAAGTTATGATCATTGAGACTGGTGGCCTATTTTCACTGACCAAGTGCGGGTTGTCGTATTTCGCACATGACTTCCATAAACTTTTTCCTTTACTGGAAGCCCAAACTTTTTGAGTAGCTAACCCGCTTTATTTTGAAACGAACAACACCTACGACCGTTTTTCTATCTATCACACCTTCAAGATATTATTTGTCCTAAACGTAATAAATATGTCAAGCTCCTTTAAGAGCATCACACAGTCTACATTTCCATATAATGAATACTGTAAAACTGGACACAGTAAAAGCATAGCCCTTTTTTTTACTTTGCAAACAAGGTCCGTAAGCGCTCTTCGTTAAATTAAAAATGTCTAGTCTTTAAAATCTTTTACGTATTTAGACGTTATTAACACCAGTACGGACGCTCGAACGCACCATCAAATGAAAACACTTGATGAGGACTCTCCAACTTTTGACTAATGTTTTACTAAGCGCTACTTATCTTGTCGAGAAACCTAATAATGGTACTAGAAATTCTAAAGGTGAAACATAGTAATTGAGAAGACTAATATTTTATATTCTTATGCTATAGTTGTTATTTCAAGTACAACGTACATATAACAGTCTTTAATGGGGAAATTATTGGAATAGTATACACAATATGCTTAGCTTTATATTGCATCTAATTTAGAATCAAAATTAGTAACGGAGAGTATATCGAAAGATGGTATTATTATGTATATATGAATGAAGACAGTGAAAAACTTATATTTTTAGATGGATATTGCAATAGACCAATATCCTACAGATCTGATGCGTAGACGTCCATCGGTTTTAAATTGATGATGGACGTTATGATGTAATATTTAGATAAATAATGATGGTGATTGTATTTATCAACTGTGAATGCGGCCTAGTTAGGAATTTAGGGCCAAATCGCCGTTAGGAGGAGCGGAGCAGCGTCGGTCTGCCTCGCAGCGTGGCTGGTTGTAATATCGTCAGGATGCATTGCAGCGACAGGTGTAAATAATCACTACATTAACGGGGCCGAGATGTTCTTTATTTGTTATATTTATTTCTACTTTTTAACTTATTCAACTGCTCTTTTTGATATATTTCATCTCAGTATACAATTTTAACATTTTTTTTCCATTTATTTCAAAACTAATGGAAATCATTCCTTTAGTAAAGGTTTTTACTTTTTTTTTTTTATTTTATTTATTCAGAAAACCAACAGCGTAGACAATATAAAATAATTTCTATAAATATAGTAAGAGGTAAAGCTAATTAGAGGTTTCCATATATAACTTAATAACATGTTGGTATGCGCAAATAAAACATTAATTAAAAAAAAAAAAATTGCTTAATAATAACTAAATAATTTAATAATAAGTTTAGTAAAGCATCTGATTTTTTCAACAAAAATATTGTTAGTATTCTTTAAAAATAGATATCATATTGTTATAAATTACATTTTGTCTTTATAAACTACACAACATAATATTTTAGTGTCACAAACTAATTTTAGTAGATTAATACTACTTGGAAATTAAATTCCCGCTGGTGGTGGATCTCTTTTGCCAGAAACAGTCTCGGTATGTACCACCACCGATTTTATTTCTGCTGCCAAAGCAGTGTGTAATCATTACTGTGTTCCAGTTTAAAGGGAGTACTGTAAGGTATTGAAATTACTGGGATAACGAGGCCTGAAACTTCATGTATCAAGGAGCGTGAGGATAGGTGCAGTGTATACCATTTTAATTAGCACCACGTTGTTAAAAACAATCGTTCGTTTTCGTGTTGTAAGGGTCTGTTTACTTTCTTTCTGCTTATTTTTCTTTCCCTACTTTTCTCACTTTCATGCTTTATATTTATTTCCTTTTACTCTTGTTGTTACATTTACCTTTCTTCTTCCGTGCATCGCTTCTCATTTAAAATTCGTTGTCTATATATGTATATGTCACTAACTTTTTATATTCTTTATTGTTTTTATTACATCAGACTTTATCTTTTGTCTATTACATTTTTTTAAATATCTTAGTCTATACGCTTTGTTACTTAATTTACGCAGTTTACAACTTTCATTTTAATAAATTTTCTTGTTTTTTTCTAATTTTAAGGACTGCTTTTGTTCCTCTTAGTGACATACTCTACTACCGTCCCATCCCGACACTGACGATCCAGATCGAGGTCGGCCCGATGCACTGAACTCCTCCACTGTCGCAGTCAACACGGTAGCTACCGCGACTCCTTTTTCGTATTCCAAGTACGGAATTAGGTTAAGGTATAGCTTACATATATAAGTATCTATTCTATCATCTCCCCCTTTCTCTTCCCACCTATATCTCTGCCCACCTCTTTCTCCTTTCCTAAATCCTCTTCCCTCATCTCTCTTCTCTCCCTTATATTATATATTTTTTATATATATGTATCAGCTCGCGGAAACCGGATCCGCGAGCGCAAGGTTCGATGAAGCTTTCCCGGCCATAATAGTGGCCGAAAGCATCAACTTCATTAGAAAAAAAAAATACTACCGTCTTACATAATTTAATGAATACGGGGCGACTCTCGTCTTCACTCTTCAAAAAGACGATGCTACCAAAATTTATCCTTCTTCCCATTTCCATATCACATTCAATCCTCTTCCTTTCGTATAAGGGACAGGAGGTGACACTGTGATCACTTACCATTAGGCGAACTCTGCTTATCTTGTCGCCTCGTCGAATAAAAAAGTTGTAAAGTGTACCTTAAGGGTTAAAAATAACCTAGATGTTATATAAAAAAGGTCATAGTCCCGAAACTTACTTATCGTAATCCACAAAAAAGTAAGCTTTTATCTGTATGGTAACATTTTTATATAATCTTTATATTTGGAGTTATCCCTTGTGGATTTATCGGCCCTATTATATGTTAACATTAAATAGGTAACACATTGAAGCATAAATGTTAATAGCAATATTTATGATTATTGATACGTAAAGTGAAATATTTAATTTCCAAGTTAAGTAACTAATATTTTTATAGTCCAGGCAAAGGTTACAACGACTTTAAGAATTTCGAAGAGCGAAATGAAAACTTACTATGAAGATGAAATGCTTTTGACCTCTAACGCTTGGGGAAAGCAGATGAATATTTTAAAAGAAAATACGAGCAAAGAGCGGCCGCCGCTTCCAGGAGAAATAAGAGAACTTATGTGATAGTACTTTATACTGATAAGATGGAAACATTTTCGTTTCTCTAATATAGCTTTATATAATGTTATCTTTGAGATTCTTAATGATGGAAGATATAGATGATACATTCGAAAATCTATAGAAATATTTACGTTTTGTATATGATATGCGTGTAGATTTTTTTTATTTCAAAAGTGTTAATATCATTGAAGGTGTGGACAGTTAAAGAGTACCTTCTGAAGCGGATTGAGGCTTTCGAAATGTGATCATATTTCCATATGTTCAAAAGCAACCAAGCACTGAAGATTAATAAAGAAGTTCTGCGGCGAGAGAAAAAGAAACTGCTTTTCCCTGATCATCAAAAATCGGACAATAGCATATCTAGGACATATAGCCCTATATACAGGACATATAACCTATTAGGTTAATGTGCTTTACCACCATGGACCACATCATCACTTAACACCAGATGGGATCGTGGTCAAGCATTGACCCGTAACTAATAAAAAAAAGAAGCTCGTAATGACAAATACAGTCTTCCAGTAGTAGGAATAATGGAGAAAGTGGCCGGTAAGAGAGATCAGTCACTAAAATAAATCATAACGAGACCACTTTAAGAAATGGACTAATATCAAGAGCGCGCAGTTGGTTCACCTAGCACACAACAGCGGGAATTCGCAGAACTAGTTTTTTCACTAGTTGTAAGGGCACATAAAAAAGAAGAATCTCATTCACAGCATGTTCTCACCTCGTTGATTTCCTAAGAAGAAACTAACTCATATATATTTTACATTTTATATCAAGGCAACGAGAAAATTTTGGTGCTGTGTATATCACCTTATTTTTACGCCACGTTCTTATGGTCAAGTGTATCGCTTACCATCAGGTGAAAGTCTCGTTTGTTTTATCGCTTGGTCTAATAAAAATACAGCCATTTTCTGTGCTCGTTGTCTTCAATTTTTTTAATTCAATAATCCATGAATTCAGGTTGTAGACGATTGGTCGGAGGGCGAGGGGCGCGGGCCGCTCGTAAAACATCGCTTGGCCGACACTAAATGTCAATGTACAAGGCCGCGAAGCCTTGCCTTCGCTATACGTTTACCTGAGAAGACGCAGGCGATACGGTTGGAAAGGATTGAACTCGGTATTCGGAGCATAAATAAATAAAAATATGAAATCTACAATAAAATTCTTGAATGTTAGGATATATATTCCTTAGTTTGTTACACTTGAAATCTATAAGATTATTATTTTGTTTTGATATAACAGACTTCTAATGTACTAAATTACATATATATAGATAGCAATTTGCAGTTAAGTTTCGACTTTTATTATAAGTACATTTTGGCAAAAAGATACTCAGTACCCATACACTGTAAACCAGAACCAATGTTCATTGACAAACAATTTGTTTTTATACTGTTAAACAGGTTTTAAAAAATTCATTATCGATACGACTATTTCTGCTCACAACTCAAAAGTAAGTGACCGTTTAAGGTTTTTTTACTAAATGTTACTCTTAATTTAATCTTTTAATTTGAGTACAAATATTGTCTATCATTAGTATTTGAATAAGTTTACTTGTAAGATATAAAATAATGTACCCTGTTTCACATTCAAACAAGTGTTGAAAGCGCTACAATTATCAGATCTTTTCTTAAGCGCCCTCGAAACCGACCTCTCTTTCGGAATATGTTTATCTCGCAGCAAAAGTGTTGAAGGCTGTGTAACAGACTTATTTTGAGATTCAAAATCTGGTACAAACGACTGTTGAGGACCCGCGTTACAAATGTATAGCTTACATATTACTGAATGCCTTCACATTATTGTAAGTAAAAGAATGAAATAAGTAACAAACAAATTGTATGTAATGATTAGTTACAAACTAATGCTTATGAAATCGGCGCTCGTAAATCGATTAATATTTTTTAAATTTTAACTTTCATTTATTTAATTTTATATTCCAAAGTTGCCGCTCATTAAAAAAGGGTCTGTTTTAATGAATACATTTCGTGTTTACTTTGCAGGCTTTAAAATGTATAGATACATGATATTTAATACAACGTTTTCATGTATTATACATAAAATGAATCTTGATGGATCCGTTACGCAATAGGACATAGTACAAATGCAACATTCTGTTGTTAGACACAATATGCAAAAATTTCGTGGTGGAGGCGGGCGGGCCGTGCCGCTGAACAATTGGTGAAGCCGTGCTCCTCCTGACATCATAAAATTTTATCGCCGAGAATATTTATTATTTATAGTTTTATAGACCTGTCTGACATCGATTTACCGGTCGTTTCTGTGTTAGTGCTTATCAAAGTCGTTAGCATACCAATCACTATGACGCAGAACATAGTTTAAAAATATATAATATGTTTGTGTCGCCATTGTGGTATTATTTTATGTAGGCATGTCTATTGGTAGCAGTGAAAATGATACTATATTAAAAAAAAAACTATCGAACTACAAATTTAATTACTGTGAGTAAAAAGTTCCGGCTTAGAATCCCCAACCACTACTCAATCAGCTCGACGTAAAAGGTTAATAAGAAAAAAAATTCCGGGCAAAAGGTAGCAGCATTTCCTGTAACTGTTACCAGGTTACTGCTCTAGTTATCCTAGGCGTGATGATTACGCCAGATAAAAACGATAATTTTTTACTTGGATAGCAGGGCGACGATGTCCGTTTAGCGGTGGTTGTCTATAGGCTGAAATATTGAATTGAATTTTTTTTTACATAAATGTCTAAAAAAAACTTAAAAGTCAGTAATGGTTACTTAAATATTTTTAAATTATTTATTAGTTAAAAACATTTACTTTCGCTACTATTAAAAGGTACCGGTAAAAGGTTTAAACGTCAATAAAAATGGTATTTTAATCCGACCATCGATACCTGGCAGCGACAGCGGGATTATGGATACTATCTCGCTGCAGACTGACTTGATATTTTTTCAATAATATCTTCCCGTTGGAATTATACATATCCGACATCTCAGTTTTACACTCCGATCTCTATTCAGAATATATTTTATTCATCTCTTTGTTGAAGATCATTATGGAACTCATTAAATCTTTTGTTGCTAAAGTGCAAGAGCTTAGTGTGGGATCTGTGTGTCCGTCTTTTCAGGTAAGAACTGGAGAGATGCCAACTACCTGTAGACTGTACTTAGAGAAACATGCCGTAGGTTATGGCGTCAAGTTGTTTTTGACTCTGCGTTAGAGTGGTGAAGTAAATTTCACGGCGGCAATGAGAACATCTATTTTATATCACCAGTGAAAAGTTCTCTCCACTTCTCGTAAGTCACGCGTACCTCTTTTATTAAATTTATTAGAGACGTGTTCAGTAAATAAGTGAAGCGAAAGGTGAACGGCGTTTGGACGCTTTCGCCGCTGCGTCACTGGGAATCCCTAACCCTCCCCAAGGAGGTCGGGCAAATGTTAAACTGATTCCAGTTACAGATGCAATCTATTTGTAAACCAGCATGACTTTTTTTGGCGAATTATATATCTTTTTTATTTTAGCGATTTTTTATATAATTTCTTTACACAAACAACTAAAATGTACATGCAAATAATCTTAAGTTTTTTATACTGCAAAAACACTCTTCGAAACTTTGTTACAAAGTCATTATTAACACATTATTTTATACATTCTTTTTTAGATTATATTTTTAATCACGCAACATATATTATTAAATTAACCAGAAAAATTACGTCACTGACACCTTCTCATAAATAGAATATCTATAGCAATTGGATCGTAACATTATCGAGGGCACAAAGAAGCCTGCATTCAACTTTTACGACCTTGTTCGTATTTATTAAATATGTCGGTCTTTTCCTCCCCAAATTTTACGACGGAACAATAAAACATGTCTCGACATCCAAATTTATATGCGTACATAAAGTTTTATATCTGTGCGACTTGCAGCGGTCGGAGGTTTCCTAATTGTTACCGGTCATGGACGAGTAAAGCGGGGCAAGGTGGTTTCGTGCGGGCTAGAAATAGATCAGAAGACTCCCGCTTCCCCAACTCTCTGAACGCGAAATATTCTTCTCGCAGTATCAACTGTTTGAGGTTTCATATTTTCTAAGAATGTTATTAAGAACGTATGTACGACAATTCCATAAATATACCATTTCATCCAAGAATTATGATATTAAAATTATTAAGCGGTTTTAACAGCCCGAGTCATTATAAGCGCCGGGTCTTTTTTTTTATTACACATTATTTTATTTTACAAATTAAACATTAATCATACTTGGTGCCAGTAAACATTGTATGTTGGTGATGGCACTGCACAGTTCACACTTATATTGATTCTACCTCAAGTTTTTTTGTTAGTGGTTTGTTATTATACACTACGGCGCCGCGCGCGTACACACTGGCCAAAAAATCAGTGATTCGTAATTTTTTCGGGGTTAAGTAATTAATTTTTACTTAACATTTTTTAATTTAATTATTTCTATTATATTTTAGAAAATAATGGTTATTGCTTATTATCATGAATATTTTATGTAACAATATGTATATTACACAATGTATATATTTTTCTATTCGAGGTAATACTTTTTTAATTTTATTTTCAGGTTTTGTTCTATGAGCATAGATGCCGTTAGCTGAAGTTCCAGTAAACATAGTTCTGGAAGGCATCCTCAGGATGATCTAGTGACGGTCACGGAAAACCGCTGGATGCAGATGGTACAGCACCCAATCTCAGGGTCAAGTCTATGTCCAGCAGTAGACATCTATCGGATGAATAATAATGAAGAGATTTTCGCTTTATATGCCAAAAAGTTAAATCAATAATAGTATTTCATTATAGATCAAATTGAAATTTGGTGTTTCCCTTCTTAAGTAGTTGTTAGCTTTACATAGATTATGAGTAAAATTTATTATTTTGATAAAAGTTACGCTTAATTATATAGTAAAATTAAAAAATCTTTGTACGATTTCAATAAAAGTATAATGTATTTTTATCAATTACATTTAAACAATTTTCATGTACCGAGTACAAGGAGAGGTGGGTTTCATTGACCTTTCTCAGTTATTACATAAAAATAACTAAACATTAAATAAACTGCTTTCATAGCAGGAAATCAACTAAAAGAGCAGATTGACAAAATGAGCATAATTAATTAAATGGCCGCAACATTAACGTAGTTCTTAGTATCTTTATTGGTAAACTGCAATGCTATATTTATATCACAAGCGCTGAACGTATACATAGACTATGTCTAGTAAGGGACTTCCACAGACAGATGACGATATTTTTTATGATATCTATCCTGTCCTCTCCTGCCCTGCCCTGCGCTGCTCTGCCCTGCGCTGCGCTTTCCTGTCCTGTCCTGTCCTATCTTGTCCTGTCCAGTCCTGTCCTGTCCTGTGTGTTCTGTTCTGTAGCTTTCGATACTTTCAATCATTGTTTTTAATTCTTAATTGTTCACTTTAATATCTCCTATTACTATATATACGTGTATTTAAATATCAAGGGTTTAACATTGATGTATCGTAAATATTCTTAAATAACAGGTACTACATTAACCTGAGTTTCTAGTCATGGTCTTCTTCAAAGGGACTACTTTATCTTACTCTCAGGAAAGTAACTTTCTAGCGCGTAGTTTTCTTTCATAAAACTTCAGTTTTCGGCAGAATATAACTCTTTCACACGTGAAATTTAATTTCATTAATAGCGTATACGTAATTGCGTATGCTGCAATTATCAGGGGGACGTGTTCGGGTGGATTGTTATAGGTCGTAAGGAGAGGCTGAGACCGGAATTAGTGAGCAGCCTCAGGTGCCCCTCGGGTTCCGAATGAAATCCATATCCTTTGTTATATTATGTACCTGGTCTCTTTGCTGCTGTGTAATATAATGACTCCTTTAATATTTATTTGTTGCGGTTATTTGCAATCAAGTTATCGTGTAAACGTTTTATATTTTTAAAAGTCTTCTAAATTTTTTTTGTGGTTTCGATTAATACCGAAAAAGTGAAAGCATTAAAAATACTGCTTTAAGTTATAATCTACAGATAATAATAATAAAAATAGTGCTGATTAACAATAGCTAAAATATAATATAAACAAAACCTAGTTTCAGTATAAATTCATTGAATGAAACATGGTCCTAAGCTGTGGTCTCATTGTTCGTAGCTGTACCACTGTCGTAGCAATCTTGTAGCACTTAGAGCCTATTAAACGAGCCATCTAATAAATTCTGAATCTAAGACATTGCAGTTGTGCTGTTTGGTCGCATAAAATATATTTGCGAAGTGTATTCTCATTTACCTTTATTAAATTTAGATTTTATGTAATGTAAAGGACTAAAAATATTCACGTTAAATAATGAACTATGTAATATTTATTTATTTATTTCTGTTTACACCTTGTGTAAAGGCGGGCTTAATACAATTGGCATTATCTTACAGTTTACCTTGGGTGGTGCAGAGACGATGAGTGAATAGGTGCATTGAGCAATTAAAGTAAAAGATGTAATATTAAAATAGAATATAATACACAGATACATAAACTAATTATAAAACACATAATATATACATATAAATAATATATAATGTACTCATACTTATTATATTAAATGTTAAAACATAAACATAAGTAAGTCGATACATAATATTTTCTTACATGAAAATTAAATTCTAAAATAAATCATTAATTCTTATAAAAACTATCCTTAAGTCTTTTTCCACTAAACAATGTTATGATTATGCATCATAAATATGCTAGTGAGTAATTCAAAAAGTCATTGTACAGTAATTGTGTGTTATTTGCTACAGCGAGGGCTGCAATCCACTTCCACGAATACCGTCTACATGAGCCCCGAGTGGATGGCGCCAGACATTGACTCATATACAGTTTGGAACTACAGACAATTTAACTTTTCACAGTTACTATACCGTAATGATAAGTTACCACAATTCGAAAGGAATGGCAAAAATTTATTAGCAAGAATAAAATGCAGAAAGTTATTGAATTGTTTAGTGGAACATTGACATAAAATTGCGTCTTCGTAAATGTTGTTATCAGTCGTTGATTTATTTATTAAACCTAAAATAAGAGCGTGTTGTGGTAGGAAAAAAAGCCGTTTTTATTCTCCCTATTTCGTATTTTGAGGCTGCGCGTAGATTTTTCTGAGATGTCATTTAGTGCTAATGCCTGTTGTGGGACGCGTCGCCTACGAATTGCTACATTTATTCCCGCCGCCGGCCTCTCGAACGAACCTTAAATCCTGCGCTTGAAATGAGTCAATGCATCTTAAGTAAGACGGTGTTACTTTAATTTATTAAATAACATAACATGAACATCGATATGTTTTTAAAATCAATCCTTACTTAGTTTAATATTGTTTTTAATCAGTATTACTCAGCTAAAATTTAATTAAATAAAAACCAAACTAGCGAAAAAATCATAGTAAATTGGCGACTTGTTGTAATATCTTATTTTCCAAAGGTTCGTAGTAATAACTATATAATATAGTTATAAGCCTAATTTGTAATTTTAATTTACAAGTTCATTTGGTCGATATTATTTGTATATAGACTATTGATAACCCTAAATTATGTCTTGAATTGTAAAGGCATCTATAAAAATTTATTATAGCACATCGTGCCAAAACTACTCAAAAACTGCTGAGGCAATAGACTTATGTGCGAAGGTAACTGTTGACATAGAGTTTATTAACTTTATTAAACGTGTAAAAACTTATAGAAAATTAGGTTTAGAAATTAATAATTGAAAATCTAATATTGCAACTTCGTTAAGTTCGTATTTAATTTTATTAAATATTAAGTTGAAAATTTCGAGCAATCTTGATCATTGTTATAGTAAAAAAATTGTCAATGCATAACAAAACTTATTAATAATATCAAAATTCAATTTATTTTCTCAATTTATAGGTAAAATACTTTAGACAAGGTAATTGTTTTTATGTTCCAGAAAATTTCTTTTTTAATTTTATTGATTTAATCTGATGATCAGATGTTGAATGATTAGTCAATGGTTTGCCGTCTTTTTAGGTAAACTCGGCTTAAATAGTATACTTTTGAAACGACTTAGCACACATAATGATGTCATTTGTCGGTTTGGAAATAACTACGTATCCAAGGAGCTCATTCACTTCTTCATTAAGTGAGTGCCGAGGGTCCGGAACTTATGCACTCCACCGAATTCGATGTGGGTAGTGCCAAGTCGACGTCCCTCGTTCGCTAATTGTTCTCATACGAATGCTTAATTCTTAAGAGTCCTTAATTAAACAATAATTAACAAACATCTATAGTCATAGATGTTAGTTAAATATTGTTTACGCTTTTCCATAACGTTTCGAAGTTTTAACAAGATAAAAATTGTAAAAATTACTTTCAAAAACTCTCCATACATTTTTCAACCAAAATATTGTTATGTAAATAAAAATATCTGTAACTGAAGTAGTTAAGTTTGTGTTGTGTGCGTTTAATAGATTTTTAGTGTATATATGAAACAGTTAAGTTGTTAACGTTGATTTTTATCGGTCAAACGGAATAATTTCCTTGGATCGATCTGTCAAAGCTAAATTTATAGAGGTTCACAAATTGAGTGCACTGAGTTTTACGATCGGCAGTTTATAACCGTGCATACGAGCTTTATTTACTTATAAAGGCTTTTAATGTGTCGTACGTCTGTACCGTCGATGGTGAATGTTTCACTGTAACCGAGTAGACAACTTTATAGTATTACTTCGCACGGCTCGTTAGGATATTCCGTTATTTTTATGACGGCGATACTCACTGTTTCTTTTATTATCTGGAAGAGATTTTATTAAAATGGAGGGTGGAAGTTTTCCTACGGTTACGGTATCAAGTTTTGTAGCGAGCGGCGAAAACAGGTGAATATTTTTAAGTTGCTTCAATTGAAACTTTATATATTTGGAACTAAGTTTTGTAGCAATAGGCGCACTACTGGAACGTGAATAGTTTAAATATAGAATAGCCTTAAATCCTTATGTTAGGTACTTAATGGATTTTTAGGCAGAGACTTGAAAACTGATCTGAAGCTTATTTAAGAAATATTGTCCATTGTATGGGAGCTACATTATTTTCTATATTCTATGTGGAAATGCGCCGAATGAAAAATCATATCGCGAAAGTAGGAAACATGGAACTACCATCAATGTCCCGATCCGCAACCAGAGAGCTGACAGCTGTCGAATTATATCTTATGCTTTTTTCTAATCCCTATAAGAATGGTCTAAATGTAGAACCCGAAGATATTTAGTAATTAAGAAGCTGGGTGAAGATTGGAATGTTTTACGCTCCGCACATTTTATAACGAGTGAAGAGCTCTTGCTTCAACCTAAAATGAAGAAGAAGTGAACATCTCCGGTCCTTACAACAACACTGTATTGTATAATACTGTAGTTCAGTCAGCATTGACAATGACCTGAATGCATGCCGTCGATTTTCGTTCAAGGCAGAAAGACAGAGAGGTACACCTAGAAAACATTTCAGTTTAAAATCGACGAGAACAACGTATTTGCAGCGTTTATCAGTCTGGCCCCTTTGTAAAAGAACATTTATTGTTAAAAAAAACTCAAAATTACTTTCCAATTAAGTAAATAAAATTATATTACTTGCACTTTTATATGGAAATAGAAAATTATTAATATGAGTAACATAAAAAGTATTTTTATATACTAAATCAGCGATTTCTAAAGTGGTCTATATCGACCGTTAAAAGTCTATGACAACCTGCAAGGGGTCTACGTTAGCGAAAAAAAATTTGGGGGTCCATGAAATGAAAATGGGGGTCCTCGATAGTGGATCTCAACACATACACTGATAGTACCTATTTACTTACATCATACTATCTTATATTATCAAAACATATACATTATTT
>DWLS01000940.1:0-25137 GCA_018246255.1 Pachliopta kotzebuea | reverse complement strand
ACAAGTATTTGATAAGCAAACAAGGTCTCCGACAATAGTCCGAGGAATAAAAGAGCATATCAAAAATAAAAAAAAAATAAAAAAAACGTCTTAACTAGCATCTTATTATGACGGATGAGTGAAATACCAAGTGAGCGTCCAGTTCGCATTATCGCTTCTAAGCACAAATCTTCACATATATTTTAGAAAAAATTAAACAAACGGCAAGAAAATTTTAGCAATTTTTTTTTCAAGCCATTTCCTGAAAAATCGTTCAATCTAGAACGTTATTTTAAAGGTTATTCATGTGCCACCCTACTAATAGAATAGGAATGCTGTCCGACCGCACGTAACACGAACAAGAGGCCACTGCGATGTATGCATATAGGTAATAATTACTGTACGTTTGTAAGCAACACTTACGAACACGCATATCAAATAAAAAAAGGTCTGCCACCTCATAAAAAAGAATTACTGTGTAACTTATGAAATGGTCACGATTACACTAAATAATAATCTATATACCTTTCTAGCTATACGAGTATTAAGATAACGACAAGTATGACCTCAGTTACATATTGATATGGCTACCTATAAAAACAAAGTTCTATTTTTAAATACAGAAATATTAAATGTAGCGAACGTTATTTACTTACGATTAACATTCACTATACCTTCGGTTAATATTATTTGATAACTACAATAAAACAACACATTTTACTAGTAATACCATAACAGCAAAAGTTTCGGCCGTCAGAGATTTCTGTACATCTTAAAGAATACAACGTGATGTAGTATACATGCACTATAATACATTATATTAGCATTATAAGTAGCATCATGTCCGTATGGGTAACCGTATATCTTAGCTATAAGTGAACATCCTGCTCGTCGCCTCCTGTCGTCATATACAACATAAATGTACATGATTGATAACTTTAACTTAAAGATATATATATATATATTTAAAAATTTGAAAGGAATAGCACTAAGTTTATTTGATACTCCTAAGCCTACCAATGCCTGTCTAACACCGTCACGTTCACTTTAAAACACATGTACGAGTAAACATTATTGGCCCAATATTTCTCTATCTACAACGTCAATCAAATCAGAACAACCTTCGGGCTCTGACTGCTATTTTCTGATAATTAATGAAGTTATCCTCTGTCATTGACGTTTTATAAATTGATTCGGCTCGAGATCGTTGGAAAACAATGTCAGAACAGTCCTTGTTTTATCTTTGCAGAGGAAACAAGGGATTCTGTAAAAAGGGAATAATTTTGGATCGCGTTAGTACCATTTGAGGAAGAAAGTGATTCTAATTTTGAATAGACTGATGTTCTATACCCAGACCAATCAGCCTTGGATAATCTAAATTTGAAAAGGGGTGCTTGGTCAATTCTTGGAGAGGACCTGTAGGGAATTTCAACTAGAATTGGGTAGTGATCACTGCCATGGGAACTCGACAAAACCGACCATGACAGAGAAGAAGAAAGGCTAGGAGAGCATAGGGTAATATCCACTGCACTATTCGGATTCTGGTTTGGATAAACCCTGAGTGTAAGGAGGCCAGAATTCAGAATGCAGATGTTTAAAACATCAAACAATTCTAATAAATCAATACTGAAGCGGTCATTATAATACGAACCCCATGCTGTGTGATGGGCATTAAAGTCACCCATGACTATAAATGAGTGGGATAGCGAAAGGATCATTGAATGGATCTGGGGGATAAGAGAAGAGTGAGAATGAGATATATAAATAGAAAGGAACGATATACCAAGGACATTACCAGCCACAGCGTTAATGTCATGGCTGTGAGAGGGTAAAAGAATTGCGAGAGAAAGGGATATTGCGATTAATCAGTAGGGCACAACCAGCAAAACCATCATACCTATCATCGCGCAAACAGGAAAAACCACGGACCCGAAATCGGGAACCAGGTTTCAGCCATGTCTCAGAAATGGCACATATAATGGGTTTATGGTTATTGATTAATGAAAGCGGTTCATGGCTTTTATACTTTGGCTATTCCAATGAATGATTAGATCCATTAAAATGAGAAATTGAAGCTAAGAGGGGGGGCTAGTTTTTCGGCGACGTGGGGTGGTATACAATCATTGCATTTGTTTAACATAGATACTAGAGCAGAAATTAAAATTTCAAGGGAAGTTATCATTTGATGATAATGGAGATTGGATAGTGCAAGCATTTGGTAAACTTGATTTTTCCTGAGAAGTAATTTGACTATGAAAAGCTGAATCATAACCCTTAGACAAGGGAGAGTGATTACTGGGTCTTAATTGAACAGATTTTTTGTGTGAGTGGGACTGGGATTGGATATAATTTGGAATAGGTCTCTGTTGAGATGCTTTGGATGTGGGAACTGTTGTATTAGAGACATCAGAATATAATCTACGGACCATGGGTAGTCTAGATGAAGCTTCATTATAAGAAATTGAGTCTTCGGCCATAAGTGTTTTGATTGATTTTTGTCTTAATTGTTCGGGGCAATTTTTGTATGTAGCCAAATGGTTACCAGAGCATGCCAAGCATGTAGCCTTGTCCTCAGACACAATGCATGCATTACCAGTATAGGACTGGGCACAACGGAAGCACCTGGGTTTGAGATGCAATATGACCGAAGCGACAACAACTAAGGCATTGAATAGTTGGGAATATGTAGGTGTCTACTTTCATGGAAGTATGAAAAGAGTAAACATAGGATAGAAGATATTGACCAGCGAAGGTTAATACTACAGTTTGGGTAGGGATCCATGAAGCTTTCCCATCTTTCACCTGTTTTCTATTCAGTCGTCTTGCTTTAATTACAGGCCCGCAGTTGGAAGGAAGGTCCAGAGAGTCTACAAACTCCTCAGCCGCCCATTCCACTGGGACACCTCTAACTACACCCATACGGGTAATGTTATAAGTAGGGATCATAAGATCATACTTGTCTTTGTTTAAAAAAGAACCGTTTAAAAAATTATTTGCATGTTCAGCTGTTGAAAATTCTACTGAAAACCTTTTTCTGCCAATCTGTTTAACACCATCTTTACAAATGTGTTTAATATTATTTTTAAATAACAGTTGACCAAACTTTAAGGCTTTCACATATGTTGAATCAGAGGCGTCTTTCTTGTTGGCATGGATAATGAAAGGACCCTTGTCCTCATTTGAGTAACTTTTTACTCCGTTGGAGTAGTCTGGATGAATATAGGTTAACTGTACAGACGCCGAAGCAACAGCCGGGTCCGAAATAGTTTTTTTCGCCGATAAATACGCATCCGTATTTTCTTCAGTACCTAAACGTCTCTTTCTGTTCGACTCATCATGCGAAACATTCGCGGATTGCTCCATGACAGATTCCACAGGAGGGGGATCCACCATATCAGATAAGAATAAAAACAGATCAGGATAAGAATAAAACTCACACAATATAAACAAAAATTAACTTACCACAATACTATAAAACTATACAAAACTAATCACCACTACACAAAAATCAAAATACTGGATAATAAACTAATTAGTGAATTCGCGATCCCACTAACACGTATATTACCCAACCACTTTCATTTGTTTCTGACATGAAATACATGATGTATTTGTTATGACAGACGTCCCAGTGTCAAAGTCACAGACAGTTTTTTAATAAATGTTTACAACCCAACCATATTCCATACAAAAAGAGTATATAAGAATAATCATGCGAATTAATCTTGTTAGGAATAGGTATTGTTACGAAAGAATTTATGGTTTATCAAACTTAATATAATTGTTGGGATAGTCCTTAACATGGTCATATATTACAGACATTTTAGTGTGTTGATGTTTCAAGTCAACTATATATTATTTTACACTTATTTTTTTGCACGTTTTGTTTGTTCTGTATTAGAAAACAAACATTCATTATCCAGCTTATGTACTCATATCGTAAAATAAAATGATTGTGATAAAAATCTTAAAATTAATTTTATTGTGTAATTAATTATGTTAATTTAGAAACACTTTAAAGTTTTAAATGTTCTTATTTGGAGGAATAGGAAAGTCAATACAGTGGAACCCTCGTATATATAAAAATATTGCTAGTGCTAAAAACATAACCAAATGTCGAGTTAAGCTATTAAACAGATGCCTTAAATTTTTTAAAATATTAAAATATTGAGTGGTTGATTATTAGGTTATATATAATTAATGTTATTTTTCCCGTTTTAGTTGTACAATTATTAAACCGATTTAATAACAATGTCAAACGATATAGAGAAGACATAAACTCCCCGTGAACGTTTTTATAGCTCTGGCCAGTCTTTTGCGGATGCACGGCGCTGGGTCGCAAGTAGATTTATTAATAACTCTCCAGGCAATGCCATTTGCACAGCGACCGTTGCTCGTGCTTATGTCATTAACATTTTCTTTTCGACGGATAGTCATTAAAATTATATTAAACTAGGAACGTGGATCGGATCGCTCGTGAGGAAATCAGACAATATGCAATCTAAGCGTCATCAGCCAGATACAAACCATTTCCTCCCTTATACTTACATGTATCCTTAACTATACCCATCTTTAAGTTATATTTCCCTTACAAAAGGTCACGCGCTCCAAACTTCCATTGCGTTTCAGATTTCAAAATCTTATATTTAAATTTCGCATTTATAAAATTGGAATAGATAGTATGATTCATTTGACAACGACAATTTTTCTTGACGAATAGGCCGCTACGTGACACAGAAACGATTGACGATGAAAGTACTTATAAAATAGTACATTAAAACCACATGGGTTTCCGGTCAGCTAACTCAGATACTGTTTTATTCACATCGGTCAACGATACAAAGAGATTATATGACTAGAGATATCGAGAGTTTAATTTGTTTGTCTTTACAAACAATATTAACAATATTAAATGAAATAGAGGTAACTTTAAGTTGTTTGAAAGTTTTCTTTCGCCTACCACGTTGAACAGCAAAAACAATTTCATAGTAATCAATCTGTAGGTGATACTTTATAAAACGTATTCTGCCTTAAAACTAAATGAAGTAAGTTTTTAATTTCCTTTTTAATAAGTTTCACCTTTTCTTCTAGCCAATTTTGGATGATGATAAAAAATTTTGTTACATATTCAAAGTAGATAAAGTCAATTAAATTTACACCAAATGAAAAAAAACCACATTAAAACGTAAATTGTGTTGGAGTTTTGCTCTCCCCGCAAAAGGTCATTAAAATAGTAAAGTTTATCGCCATTACAATTTTTGATTAATGGGGATAGTGTATTTTTTTTCGGTTGATGTCGATGCTTTCTGCCACTATTATGGCCGCGAAAGCTTCATCGGACCCTGGGCTCGCGGATCCGGACTCCGCGTGCTGAGGGGATAGTGTATACCACCAGTAGTAAAATATAGGAAAACAGCAGAGAGATATGACTATGATGATTAAAACCAATTATAATAATTACAAACCCAAAGTCGATTAACAATTTAAAATATTTCTCGGCTTATCTTATGTAATAATTTAGTGCCTATTTTCCATTTCATGTAAAACAATAATGACTTTTGCAAATTCTAATACAACAGTTGTTTTTAAAAGATCACTGTGTTCGCAGAGTAGAGCGCATGTGCGGTGTGGCGCGATGGTTGCGTGATCGGTCATCATGCGCCTCTTCCGCGGGCCGAAGCGCAAGGAAGTGACCGGGCCGCAGGCCGCTGCAACGCCGTCTCCACGACGAGACGCCGCCGTCGGGCCCCAAGACCTACAAGACTATACGCTCGTCACCGCACTCCCAGCTATGGTTATGGAGGACGATGTGAAGGAAATGAAGAAAGGTATATCCTCTTTAAAGTAAACGTTATGTGGTAGTTAATATTTTGTCTATTTTAATAGTGAGAACAGAATTCTGTAACATATATGCAATCCTTTTAAAATCTAGAGTAAAAGATTATAAACTATTTGGCAGTCAATTTTTTTGCGATCACATTCAAAAAAGTTTTAATTCGTAGCACATATACTTTTACATGATTGACTACGTATATATAAAAAACAAAAAAAAATATCTTTAAGAGAAAATAATAGTAAAGTATTGATTTGAAAACCATTAATTTCATATATACTTTAGATATTCTTAGATATTCTTATCGTATTTAAATATTCTAAGTAAAATTTTTTGTTGAAAAGTATAATTTTGTTTCAGTTATTGAGTAAACATTTGATATTTAAAGCAATTAGGCCACTTAGCTACTGATGCTAATGCATGTCATGTTTATGCTACTAATAAAAAAAAATATATGAAAAGTACAACATAAGTATAAATAAATTAACTACTGAATTTTGTAACAGTGTTTGCAACGTGGGGTCGACGGATGGGGAAGAAACTGGACATGCTGAAAAAGTCCGAAGTTAAAGATGTACCTGTCGAATCACCAGTCGCGGGAACTGTTAACGCTGAAACGTGTTCTAGCGTGACGGGTCAATACAAGAAAAAACAAAATTGGAAAATGGGCCGCAGCACTTCTGACTCCACGACTTTAAAAAAAGATAACGACACCGATTCAATTCGAAGTGGTTCAAGAGATCGATCGCCGAGTCCTTTTAAATCGTTTTTTCATAGAATGGGTTCGACAGGAATGTTAAATAGTTCCAAATCTCATTCACTAAATTCACACCGAATAAATGAAAATAGCACTAGCCAACCAAACACTCCTTCACTTTACCGTAGCTGTTCGACCTCTCACTTGTCAACATATGTTAAAGCTGACGATCCCTCCGAAGGTATAGACCTACAGAACAGCGAAGGTGGAAGTAGTAAATCATCTCCTATAAAACAAAAACATAACTTAATTTCTGAAGACAATCTTGTGACTTCTTCTCCAAAAGCAATAAGTTGTGACAATATACCTAAACTTGATGGACAACCAAATAACTTGTGTAAAAAACCTAACTTTCCCTATGCATTTTTACGTTCAAAGTTATCAGTTTTACCGGAAGAAAATAGTTTGGCACATAGACCAAACGTTTGTGTTAGACAAAGTTTCTCAGAAAGAATAGATAGGAAATCACCGAAGTTTCGAAGGGAAAGATTATATTTACCTAATTCTCGATCAGAGGAAAGGTATCAAAGTAGTGATAACATATCCGTCCGTGATGAAAATATTTTATTCAATAATAATTTGAGAAGCAATTGCGATTTTGCGCGAAGTTCTATGCGCAGTGTTAATGATTTGGGTGCAAATAATTATTCATATAGAAGAAATGACGAAGTACCTCGACGTTCGTCAATGATATCACCAAGGGCACCGGTGGATTATGATCCTATGCTTATTCCTAGAAATAGAAATAGTTTACCAGTTTACGATAATTGTGCTGCACTCGGATCTTCTCAGGACCTTAAAACAGATCTTGCATCTTCAAATCAAAGTATCCATCAAGAAATTTTACAAGCACATCGTTTAAGCAATTACGTTAGTTCAAATGAATCAGGATACGATAGCGACAGTCGACCAATGGACGAACATAGCAATAATTCTCCGCCTGTTTATTCATACCATTTATCTAACGGTGTAGTACAAGAGGATACAAATATAAGAAATGATGGATGTAGCGGTAACTTCTCAAGGCAATTAAGTTTCAATCAAAAGATTAATGTCAATAAGATCCAATTTCCTACACGAAGGAGCTCTACACCTTGTGCTCTATTTCCATTAGATAAAGACGTAACACGTGAGCATGAAAATAGACTTTCCGAAAATAAATTGTATATTAATAATACTGCTAATCAGCAATTGGCAGTAGATTACAATGATTCTAAGCCTCCGCCGCTGCCAAAGAAAACATCAAATAAAAAAGTACCGTACGTTTACAAAACAATTACATTAGATGAACGAGTTCAAACTAGAAAAATCAAATTTCTTCATTCTCAAATATTACCAATTCAACATTTGTCCACTCCAAATTTAAATGAAAATGAAATGATACAAGAACGATCAATGCAAACACAACAACAATCTGAGAGAGATATGTTAGGAAGAGGACCTTGCACTAAAAGATTCAGAAAAATCAGGTTACTAAAATCTCGCTTAGATGAAAGTCTAGGAGTTTATCTCGCACAACATAGAGTCGATTTTGATAACAGTGGTTCTAACTACGAAATACGGTATATAGTAGTTAAACTCGACTTCGATGGCATTGCACATAGGGATGGAAGACTTCGAATAGGAGATGAAATAGTCAATGTCAATGGAAGGGTATTAAGGGGTTTAACATCCTTGAAAGATGTTCAACATATTGTTAACTCGTGTTCTAGCGAAACTAATGTCGAAGTAAAACCCCTAATCCAACGATACCAAGTTGATCTTGTTATGGCTCATGATGAAATCACACCGATTACTTTAAATCGAATAATCAGTAATCAATCCTGTGATCAAAATTCCGTTCCAGATTTTTCAACCGAAACTATTTCACAAACTGTGCAAAAACCTTCGTTATCTAATCAAATTACGATTGAAACCCATTTCCCAGCTGAAGATCAATATAACAGAAACAATTCAAACCATACAAATCATCAGTACGATAATCAGAAATGCGAAGTAGGGGTTCAAGTCAGCAACAGTCTAGTTCTATCAAATCAAAAAAGTGATGATGAAAAACTATTGGAAAGACGCTATGCACAGCCTGGTTCACTACAAAATATTACAAATATAGAAATATCGATGCGATCCTCTCCAGTGCCTAGAAATAAAAATACCAATGGCTATAGACCAATATCCCTTCATAACTCAAGACCACAGCCAGTAATGGGAAATTATACAGCGTGCAATGACAATTCTTCAAATGAGATCAAAGAAAACTCGTCCCACTACATAAAACATGTTTCTAGATTATACCAAAATAGATCATTTGAAAGTATTCCAGACCAATTGCGTACCAGTAGTCGTAGCAGATTCTTCAATAGAGTTGGATCGCAACGATGTTCACCAAACCCTAATGCACACATATCACGTCACCAAGAATATAATGCAGCTATAAATCATGAACAGCAACATTATTCTCATAGTACGCTTTATAAAACTGAATTCTGGAAAGGGCCAGGCCACAAAAGTTTGGGTTTTAGTATTGTTGGTGGCACTGATTCTCCGAAGGGCCAAATGGGAATATTTGTGAAGACAGTTTTCCCAAATGGACAAGCTGCTGACAAAGGAACTATCTTCGAAGGTATAAAATTTTATATCGGAAGACAATTAGGTTGTAGTTTTATGTTACGGTAATCGCAAAATAATACTTCTTGACATTTGCATTTCAGGTGACGAAATCTTGTCAGTTAATAATGTGCTAACACGTGGGCTAAGCCATGCTGGGGCCATATCTCTTTTCAAACAAGTTAAGGAAGGAAAAATTGAACTGACGCTTTCAAGACGTAGGTAAGCGGAACACTATTTTTTCACTATGTTTAATGCAACTAATTCTTAAACTAACTAATACAGATCGGATACTGGAATGTCAGTTTTCGGTTAATAGATAGCGAGCTTCTTTTAGTTATATAATATATTATTTCATGTTTAACAGTTGTGTCTTATTCAAATTTATTTTTCAGAGCACCTAGGTCAAGATCTGTAGAACCTTTGGGCCATTTTCGTGCTGACAATAAATGAAACTCTAGTTTTATGAAACACCCCAAAGAATTTTATATAAATTGTAGAGTGCAATAATATTCAATTTACATTATCAGTTGGCCAAAGGCTTAATGTAAAATATTTAATAACAATATATAATATTTACGAAAATTTTCATAAAGTACAGTTCGTATCAATCTGCTAAATACATCGTTGATACAATGAATGACTCAGTTTGATAAGTCATGTAAGATATTTTCAATGTAATCTATCATATTATATTTTAAACAGTAAATCAATATGGTATACAAACAACGTTAGAAAGCTTTATATAATGTGAATACTATAAGACTGTATCTATAATACGTAGGTAATTGACTTTATTTGTTGTAGATTGAAATAATAATTGTTACAACAATTTGTTAGTAGTGCTAGATCTCGTTTTAATTGTACTTTACGTGTACATAATCGAGTAAGTCGCGCATTAATTCAATTTCATTTTTAATTTATATTTTGTCACTGAACAGACTGCTTCTAAGCGTTCATTTAAAATAGACTGATGTGTTAGTTTCTCGTATGTACCTTTACTGCCAAAGTTTTAGACGTAATTATACGCGTAATAATTTTTATACTGAAAGTTCATCGCAAATTTAGCATGTGTTTAGTGAAAAAATAAAGTGTTTTGTAAGTAATGGATTTATCAAATTAAGAGTATTATGCAACGAAGCATGTGATCATAGAATACAAACAGTTCAAAATATTAAATGAATCAGCAAATGAGCCGTCCATATAAGTTGTTAATACGAATATAAACATTATAATCCTTGCCCCCATACTTCCATCTTTACCAAGTCGTACTTTATATCTCTCACCAATTATACAAAAACTGTAATATTTAATACTAATCTTTAATTCCAAAAACAGATTTGTATTAAAGGCTTGTCAGTGGTAAAAAATTAAGATAATTTTTGTGTATAAATAGCGATATCTTTGCTTCTGTCGAAAATAAAAGGCTTACATCAATAATTTTTTTATTTTATTTCCCACAATAATCAAATAGAATACTCGAAATAATGAAGATTATATCAGAGTTACATTAATAAATAAAACTAGAAGTGTCTAAATACGTAAGTTGAAGAAACTGAAGCAGCAGATGTGTGACATCGATGGTTGCGCCCGTCTTCAATTTCCTTAGCCGTATAACAGCTGACGCATTATTTAATATCACACAAGATGGCGACTCCTCTCAAAATCCAGTGGTCTGGGTTTTTAATTGTTGGCAACCAAAGAGGTGTAATAAAAGTTAAATCTGTTCGGCAAGGTTTCTTATATACCGGACACTGGAGGGAGCAAATAGATTTTTTAATGCATTAATGAAAATAATGACTCCATATAATAAAATAAACGGAACATTTTATTTCCAAATCGTTTCCAGTAATATATTATTTAGGAGCAGTGATATTGGTGGCCTATCGGATGCGCTTTATATCATAAGAAGGTGTGGGTTCGATTCCATTTTAAGGAAACCTACATGTTCCGAGAACGACAGCTTTCATACAACATTTACCAACCAGCAATTAGCCAGCTTTATGAACAAATAACTTTGTCTCTATTCCTGTAAAAGAAATACCTCAATCCTCGTAGAGAGCAATTATATTTAATAGAAAAATTTAAATCTGTAACGTGAGATGTCATTTCGTTACATTAAACAATTTTTACTCGCCTGATAAAGTTTCGGATCTTTTGGTGCTGTTGAATTGATCGCGTAGATGTGAAGCACCGGAAGTGCGCAGTACAGAACTTTGAGCGTAGATTCGCACAGACGCATGTTGCGACGATCCCAAGCAGCACCGTCAAGAAATACGCCGTGAACAAAAACACCCTCCTAAGCAAGAGTAATAAAAATATTATAACAAACCCTATGTTATTTTCATTGTATCCTAATCTAGTACATACACATTTGAATCCTATGTAACAAAAAATGTTAATTTCATCTAAAAACTTTAAATATGAACCGTAACCAAAAAATTCACTGAATTGAAATGCAACAAAGTTTTTTTACCCTTTCCTTGTCTCTAATTACCACAACAAACACTTGTCAAACTAAAAAATAATCTTACCGGGGGAGGGGCTTTTATTTCGTCGTAAACAAATTTCGTGACATCATTGTGCAGGGCTACTACATCCAACGCCCAACCCTTATGCGCACGAGTTACTTCTTGTCTCATTGCTGTCAAGAAACCTGTAATTTATTTAGAATTTTAAAAATTGTTGTTTCTTATTATCTTTTACAATGAGCTAAGAATAATGTTAAGAAACTTTTCTTTGATATGAAAACAAAGAAAATAAACAAATTATTCTTAATCATTATGATACTAAAAATTCTTAGTCCGTTTATCTGCAGATAGAAATAAAATTTACCTTGTGGGTTGAAAAACCCAGTCATCCAGAATGAATTTGGTCTTGCCATAAAACACCATGATGAGAACTGCGCGTTTCGCTCCAAAAATTCTGTGAACCAAAACCCTAACGTAGAGGATGACCAGGATCGTCTCAACCAGAGTTGTGGCACTTTTGCGTCGTAGATATTATCAAGGGAATCACGTAGAGCCTGGACAAATAAACGTAGCCACTATATATAAAACCATTAAAATATGGACCAAAACATTTTCTTAAATTTTAGTATACATTAATTAGAAAATAATAATCTAACTCAAGGCTGCGACGACCATTATATAAAAGAAGCGAACGAACTGTTCGTAAAAAAAAACATGAAACACTGTACCGAAAATTATCACGCTTTTTGGTCATCGAATTATTTTACTAACATTTCCGGAGGATATTTTTAAAATATTGAAGAATATTCAAAGACATAAAAAATAACAAATTATGTTTATAAAACACCCCGAAAAAAGATTAAAAAATTAATAGATATAATATAAATAAAACAAATGTTTTACTTTTAGTAAATAAAGCTAACCTCGTTCATTATAATTGTACCATCAATGGCCAATAGTAGGTCCCTCAATGTATTTCTAACCAACACAATAACTTTCTGCATACGATCAATCTCTTGACGTAGAAAAATAACCATAGAATTTAAGATTCCATAGTACCTTAACCTGAAATCATAAAATGTATAAAGTATCTAATATTTTCTTCATCATCATCATCATTTCAACCGATGGACGTCCACTGCTGGACATAGGTCTCTTGTAAAGTACTCCACAAAAAAATTCTTAAAATTTACTAATTATTATCGTCATCAGATGCCATCTAACTTTACTTTGGCGGTCACAGAGTGTATATTTTTACGATTCTCTTCAATCGTTAACTCGCGACGATTAAATACGTTAGCATCGCTTTCAACAAAACGAATAAATTTTGCTCTATATTGTAGACTCTTAAAGTCATGTTAATAACATACTGTGGATTTGTTACATAAAAAATATACTAACCTATCTTTCACTTCATTCGGATCGAAATTAGGAGGAACTTTTTCAAGCATTTCTTTAGCTTGTCTGTATACAGAAGCCTCGCGGGTCTCGCCGCCACCGCTACTTGATTCTTTTGGTTGAATAGATAGTATTGTATCCAAAAGTTCTTGCGTCACGTTACGCTGATACCTGTTTGTAATAAATGCTTCCATTTATAAAAAACGTTATAACCTCAGTGATAATGTTCCTCAATATAACTTCTTCTACGGCATTGTTGTTTACATTAAACTTAAAAAAAAATTAACACTAAAAATGTATTTAACGGAAGTGATAAATTTTTGGTTTAGTATCAAAAATATCTTAAAGTGCATATCCCGAAAGAATGCTGAATTAACAGCAATTCAAAAATAAATTATTTGTGTAATGTTCTTCGGAACTACCACACGGATCAAATTATTCAAGACTTAAAAATAGTCGCAGTTACAAAATAATATCTCACGTTATATCAGCATTTGTATGTAAACCATAAGTTTGCGGCGGATCGACAGTTTTCATCTTCTCAATTTCTTCGATGTATTCCGGAATGTTTTTGAAACTCATAATACCATAACCCTTATAGAACTGAAAGTCTTCCGTGAATAGTTGATCACTTAACCACACCCTGCAGAAGGTTACTAATAATCGGGTATCGTAGTCGTCAGTAACCCTTCCCCCGTATTGTACCGCCGATACCATATACCTGTAAAAGCATTGTATAAAGTAAAGAGACAACATTTAGACCAAAAAAGCTAGCTGAATACTAAAATATGATGGTTCCGATGTTAATTTATTTCTGTGATTTCAATATTAAACTTAAAATGAATGATTCTCCTTTAATATTCATAAAAAATCTAACCGCACTGTAGTCCAACTAATCGCTTGCCCAACCTCCAAGGCATCGAGATGATTCTGTACAAACATACAAGAAGCAAGCCAATCTGCTGAGTTAAATTCATAAGGGATATTCCATCCAAGAGGGCCAAACTTGCGTCTCTCTTGTACAACAGTATGGAGGAAGGATATCGTGTATATTAACGGCAAATAAAATGGACTATCGCTGTAGTCCAGAAAATCTTGACTCATGGAGTCGTAAGTTCTCATAAGACCTGCTTTAACTCCTGTAATCAATAAGATTTTAGTGGTATCATTTTTGGCCAATTAAATTAATTTAATAATAATTTATGTTCAGTATAGCTAGATATATTAGGTGTACATTGATCTATCTAATTGTATATATTAAATACTGGAAGAGGTACCTGATGGAGGTTCACATGTGTATTTAATAGACATTTGTAACAGTGTTATAGGGAATCTTGGATGTACTTCTGTTGTAATCCACAGCCTACAAAAATTATTTGTACATGTTATAAGTATGGCATTAACCATAATAACTGTTGATATTATTGTTTTACCTGAAAGTTTCGTGAACTTTTTCTGGATCTTTCTCTAATTCCGCAAACTGCTCCATAATTTCTACCATGTACTCCAGGCCCAAATGACAGTTTTGAAGTAATACCCATATGCCCTATAGTTAACGAAATCAAAAAAAGATATATGAGTGCTATAGTCAAATGATAAATTATTAAAGGAAATATTAAACTTGTAAAAGATTTTTTTTTTTTGGTACTGAGATTAATTAGGTCAATGTGTTTACATATTTATTGTATTATCACCCCTATCTAGTATTAAGGTACATCGTCTCTAAATTGATAATGTAACAGTATTTAACTATTTTTCAATTAGTCTTACATTTTTCTAACAATAACATACATCATAAGATTCTTTTGTAGACTGCCAAAGTCTCAGTAATACAACTTGTCATATAAATTTACCTCCTTAAGTCCTCGATCTATCAATTTTCTCGCGTGCACCTCCTGCCCTTGTCCCATTGAGACAGACGAACAGATGCACTCTAGACGCTTTGCCGTCATTTCTATCGAAGGCGTCGGATCTGATCCCATTGCCAGAAATCCGATCAACGGCACTAATGGTCTTGACTCAAGAACCATTTGCTAAAAAGATTTAATTTTCGTATCTATTTAATTACAATATAATTAAGCACTAATGAATTTGAAACATTTATTCACGGTTATCACTTTGTGGATAATCAATTAAGTTTAAAAAAAAACACGAAACTACGAAATTTGATTTACGTACTTCGTAATTAACTATTACAGCTTCAGAGAAGCGAGCGCCCATTGAAAACACAACATATTTCCTGAAAACAAAAATAAGTTCGATTTATAATAATTGAGCAATACTAACTACCGGTTAAAACACTCAATATATATATATATCAAGATACACACAAACTCTGTGCCAAAGTTCTATCTGGACACCAAGCGCGAACCACTAACAGTTTTCTGAAAACATCTAACGTATGATATCCATCTGGTAGAGGTTCGTCTTCCGGTGCTTCCTTGTCAAACCTAGAAATCCATAAAACAACATTGTAAGTAATATCTTAGGAGAAATTAAAAGAAATCAACAATTTACTATAACGAATAATTATAAACAAATCTATATAAACATAACGTTACGTAATAACATTTTATTAAAATAATTAAGTGGTAATAGCCAATTTTATTAAATATAAAACTACGATACACCTTTGAACACTTACCAATTTTTCCAGCCCTTTTCATTGTTTGTTACCTGGTTTAAAATATTAGTAAACTGTCGCAAGTTACTCAATTGAACTAAGTTCAACCACGACATGTCCGTTATCCATTTAAAGGGTTTCGGTGGACATGCGTTTAGATCCAAAGCGGCGCCACCTATAAAGTAAAAAAATGACTTTTGTAAGTTTTAAAGTTTATGTAAGACATGTTTATAAGGCTGTGCTAAATGAATTCTGCACGCGGAACAAGCCCCGGTTTTCGATTGTAATCAATATTCATTAATACTTGTTATTACTTCAAAGTATTGTAAATATTATTTTATTATAACAAAATGTTTAAACTTAATCGAAGTACATCTCACCTTTAATAAATGTTTGGAATTCCTCGAATGTAATATATTCCCGTTGTAAATCTATTTTAAGTGTTAATAAAAGAGTGAAGAGATACTTATGCTTCTCGTAAAAACCGCGACAGATATATTTAAAGACGTCGAAGGTCTGAAAAACAGATGACAGAATTCATTGGAAATGTTTGACTTTATTCAATCAATGTCAATATACTCATATAGATATATAATGGAAATATGAGAAAGCTTAATAATACTTTTACTTCCAAGCATACCAAATAATCAATGATAAAAATTATTCTCTTCATAGTGATAGGGCTCTGTGGTGACCTCTCCATAGATATGTCGAAACGTTCCAAGAATTGCGCCAGCGAAGTCTGGTACATGTTACACACGAGAGACATGTTACAAATCAAGAAGTATAACACCGAGCCGCGCGTTGCAACAGGACGGAATTCTTCCCTAGCTGCATTAATTTTTATTTCTGTTTCTTTAGCAACATCCAGTTTTTCTCGGACCTGGTAACAATAAAACATTTGTGAATATTTTATTATTTATGAATTAAATTATAAAATCAATTGCTGTAATTTTTTTTTTAATACGCTTATCGTTATTGTTAGTTTGACACAAACTTTCTCTGTTACCAGTTTCTTAAAAAACTAGCCATCATCGTTTATCCTAGTGACGTCCACTGCTAAACACAAGCCTCCTCAATGGATTTCCAACGCTATCAGTATAACGCGAGCTGCTTCCAATGATTTTTTCGATCTTCACCGAATACCACTTGACATGGGCTAAAAAAATTTTAGTTTACGATTCAATTTTACATACCTCTGTAGCAGTAGCCTTCGTGACATTGAGCACTTGAATCAACGTAACATCCTCCACAAGGGACCCTTGAATAGTAGTCAATTTGTGCAATAGATTAGCTTCTAACTCCTGCATCTTTCTTCTATTTGCAGTTACGTCTACTATAAGTTGCGTACGTTCCGCCTCCAGCTCTGCCTTTTCCGTTAATATAACACGACCCAGCAATTGATCTTCCAAACCTTATTAATCACAATTTATAATTTCATTTTATCGTTAATTACCTTAGAGTAAAATATGTATGAGTTGTTATTATTTTCTTTTATTATTATATTCGTAAAAACTTCACCTTGCATTGTCACAGTGAAGTCAATTATTGAAGTACGAGCAGATATTTCAGGAGTGTATGCAGGATTAGGCAGTTTTGTGGTAATATAAATTTTATGCCCTGCCGTTACGTCAATTTCTTTGTCACCCAATTTTACCTATAACAGTTACAGTTTTGCAGCTGTAAACATTGTTCGCATTTTGAATCTTTCATTTATAATGCGTAAGACAACATACTTTGTAGGAAGAACCGATTTTAATATAATTTTTCTCTAAGATATTATCCAAAGCGGGATCCATCTCTTCGCCGACGTCTTCAATTAACAGAGGTCTGCCTAGTGAAACGCAATCTTCAATATGATTTCTGTAATTGATATCTTTTATTAATATAACTAATATAAAAAAAGTTGTGTTTTCACCTCTATTTATTGCAAGAATTAATTTAATCAAGTACTTATATTTACTACTCCTCTAAAAAAACGACGAAAAGAAATTTTTGCTTGATTTGTTAAAAACAAACATGAATTAATTATTATCATTCTTACCTTGATGGGTGTGATGTTGGGGATTTTCTCCTTTGTCACAAAATATAGAGATCGAAAAACAAATTACTGTTTCCTACTTCATGAGTTATTAATACTACATACTACGTTTTAAGCTTTTACAATCTAACCTGAAGTATTTATGATTTAGTGTGGTAACAATGAGATCATTTAGTTTTTCCATATTTTTTATCCAGATCTTCCCTTGTGTCTGAGGATCTATAAGTAAAGGAAATCGTGCCGCCTTTGTTACTATTATACCATTCTGAATTGACAACTCATCTGTTGGCAATCCGAACAAATTCCACTCTCCTATCTGTTAATAAAACGAATAATTATATAACCACTTATAAACGTTGTCTTAAGTATTTAGGAACATGGCTGAGATGTAACAAAACAGAAAAAAAATGAAATGAAGTAGTTAAAAATTGTGACGTTTATAAAGTATTCCAAATACCGTAGCGGTGTCGGTAAGTTCTTCTGTAATGCTTAAACTCATAGATACAGGTACTTTGCGACGTAACAATTCGCTTAGCCAATTTTGTGATAACAAAGTGCGAAACTCTTGATTAAATGGTCCGGAATAGGACAGAAATCTAGAAAAAGTATGTATAATAAATGATTTTTTTGTAATATAATATTTTTGTTAGGTGAATAATAAATATTTACGATATACATTCCCTATTGGAACTTCCATTCGCGCTTTTTCGTGTTTTCTTTTTTTTAATTATCAATATTACAATAAACATTATATTGATAACATTAAAACACACTTTTTATTTGAATGAAATGTTAAAAAATTAACTTGTTTACCCAGTAAGTAACAAAATGTCCCCGACCAAACGTTCTATCTGGGCCATAAACAGGGTTGACTGTTCAGTCCAGCGAATTCGTTCACCACTTAGCCCATTAATAAGCGCTGTAGCGGCGTCCATTTTCTGCTGACACTTGGCAGCGTCATCAAGAACTGCCTGCTTCAACGCCATAGCCTCGTCGAATTCTCTTTGCACTCCTGCGAGTTCTCGCTACAATCGTATAACATTTATTAAAAAAAATAGGTATGTAATATTAATTACCATAAATCTATATAAGGAATGCAAGGAATAGAGACGTTATATACACCATAACCTAAACGATGCTGACAATGTCTTGATAAACATGGGCAACATGCGATACATCAGGTCTAGGGATCTATGGTCTTCTTCATTTTCCCAGACGGACCGATTCGTAACATCACTCGACACGATAACACATGGCATGTGTCCGGCAATTACAAAAACCTACTAAAGGTGCATCATGTATTGATCATGTATATATAAAAACTAATCCTACACCGCTTAGTCTAATCTGCAAAAGTAAGCCTCACCGATAACAACTTAACCTTGGTAATCCCAGTCAAAAACCAAGAATCCAAGGACAAATCACGTCACAAAGAGAGAGTAAACTGGAAAGGTGCCATTTTTCACATTGAAAGTATAAATTGCGACGATGTTGTCTCCTAATCAGACGTCAATACTGCCTCGCTACAATTCACCAAACTGATCACTGAGATCGTAAAAGAGTATACTCAGAACGTAATAATAAGTCGTAGTAAGCGCTTATTAAAAAGTACATGTCACCGAAATCAAACGTAATTTCAACCTACATTCAACTAATGAGCAAGAAGTGAGTAATATTATAAAGGCACTTAAAATTAACATTTCTCTGGGAAAACACCAAATATCTGTATCATTTTTAAAAAACACTGTAGATTGCATAACTCTTCCTCTTGTTCATATCTTGAAATTAAGCCTCAATACAGGATACTTCCCAGCGGTCGGAAAACAGCTATAATTTCCCCCATACCTAAATATGGAGTTTTTAACTCAACTGAAAATTACAGACCTATTGCACTATTAAGCATGGTCTCCAAAGTACTAGAAAAAGTTATAAACAGACAACTAGTCATTTTTCAAGAAAAACATCGGTTTATTTCAAATAGGCAATACGGATTGCGTCGTGGTAGATCATGCGAAGATGCAGTGACTCCCCTAACCAAATAAGTGACAAAACATATAGAAAATGAGGAATAGTGTGTGGGGGTCTCCTTAGACTTATCGCAAGCATTTGATACAGTCTCGATAAATTTACTACAGAAAAAGAAGCTGCGGGAATAATAGGTACAACACTTCAATAGTTTGCAAGTTATCTGAAACTACGGAAACAATGCACTAGAATGTGGAGTTACATTAGCGATCAATTACATGTTATCTATGGCGTTCCGCAAGGCAGTACATTAGAAAAACTAAACAAAAAACTTAACTTTGACGCTCACATCTTAGTACTCTCTTCAAGACAGAAAGTTTATACATGTTATGAGAAAATTGAGACTGTGTAGCTCTAACGGCTCTGTGTAGATCTAAGCGGCACGAAAACTTCACTTTGTGTCAATCGGCCACTGAATATTGTATAAGCTCAGTGTGCTATAATAAAAGTTACGCTTCATAAGCCTTTCCGATATCCCTTCGACTTGTCGATTTATACAAAGCGTTCAGAAGTTTACGAGTTCGCCAGCTTTTTATCTTTAACGCGACACTCAAAACGCAGACATTGCATAGTATTATACAAAACCACAAAAACGGAAGGAATAGGTACACACATGCTGTGTTAGTTCGGGGCCAGAAGGATACCGTGTGTTGTTAGTTTTTAAGAAAGCTTGGAATAAGTAAATAAATAAATTAATTAAATATAAATAAATTATTTTATTTTTCAAAGCATTATCTACACGTGTGGCAGAATTACCTCCTTAGCTTCCAAAAGCGCCTCTGCTGCTTCGAGTTCTTTCTTAGCGGCTTGATACTTGCCTTGCATTATCGCTAAGTTTGCTTTAAGAGGTAACACATCTTTGTTAACTCCGTAAAACTGTGCCATGGCAATAGTCCATGATATTAAACCTGCGACGTTACCGCAGGCGACTTTGGCAGCTTCAAAAGTGTATTGACTAAAAAAGATCAAAAGTACTTTATAATGTTTTCAATTTATAATCTATTTCTAATATATCCTTCAAATAAATTATTAGTATTAACTTACCTAAAATTGAAATACGGTTGTAGAAGGTCGACCATTTCTGCATTAATTTCATCTTTAGGATAATTCTTCAAGTTATTTAAGAATCTTGCATCAGCCATTACCTAAATAAAGTATATGCAATATAAATTTTAATTTCAAACAAAAAATATTTTCTAGACTTAAAAATTTAACCTTTAATGACTCTGCCCATGATGCTGTCAGAAAATTTTTCTCTGGATCAGGCTTTATAGGATCAATCCTTTTTCTGAACAGTATTATTACAGCATCCATAATAAGAGTAATTAAAAACGGTGGTTTTCCTAACTTTCTCACCGTAGCTATATCTGCAGCATTAATAGTCTAAAAAGAAAAACACGTAGTTCAAATACATATACCGTAACAGATACAAATAATCAAACTATTACAAAAGAATAACTATAAGAAACTTTAGCAATTATGTCATTACCGCAATGCCAACCTTTATAACTTTAACAATATCATCGATCTAAAACCCCTCCGACGACCGCGTAGCCCGCGCCACCGCGACTCGTTTTTCGTACTCCGAGTACGGAATTAGGTTAAGGTACCGTTTATGTATATAAGTATCTATAGTATCATCTTCCCCTTTTTCTTCCCATCTCTTTCTCCTTCCCCAAATCCTCTTCCGTTGTCTCCCTCCTCTCCCTTATACTATATAATTTATATATATATACACTTTTCAGCTCGCGGAGTTCGGATCCGCGAGCTCAAAGTCCGATGAAGCTTTCACGGCCATAATAGTGGCCGAAAGCAAAAACTTCATCCGAAAAAGAAAAAAAAAAGAAAGCGATGTAAAACATGACAGATACAGAATCTGCTAATTCTATAAAAAGTTACTTATGACAAAGTTCGAAAGCTTATCAAGAGATTTTCCCAATCATTGTGTTCATATAAAGTTTTTAATCTCTTTCTCATTGAAAATATATGTACAACACGGGCTATTCAACGCTTTTACGTTACAAAACATACTTGTAAAGCAGCTTCAGCGGCGTCAAGTGCCGGCTTTGCAGCTGCTAGCTTTTCTTCCGCTACAGCCGTTTCTGCTGCGATTACATTGACGAGCTTAACAGCGCGATCCTTTACCGTCAATACTTCAGCTTTTACAACTTCAGCAGCTGCCTGTGACTCTGCTACAGCAGCTAAAACCTATTCAAAGCTTTTTATTATTTACTCATAAATATAATGTATACGGAGAACAACAATCAATAAAAATAAATTGCGTTACATATTAGGTATTAAAAATCATCCTTCTCGCAATAACTCCTTACCTCCTCTGCTTTAGCCGTAGCTTCTTTAATTTCTATGTCCTTTAATTCCAATTCTTTTTTTAATATATCTACACTTGCTGCAGCTTCAACCAATTTATCTAATCCGGTTGTCATTCTATCAATATGATTAACAATTTAAACTTTATATTTAAATTAATATAGATACAGATTAGATGGGAAAGAAGCAACCGCCTGTAATATGACACCGTGAGGTTGAGGAATCAAATAAAATGGTACTGGTACTGTGGTTCGTCACTTCCTTTCCTCTCGTCTTCACCGCAGCATTTGTGATGTACACAGTGGCGAAGGATAAGAACAATGGTGAAAATTACTGTATCCTTTCGTGACTCTACATGGCTACCAAGGGCAAAGTTTCTTTACTTCACCATTAATAACTAAACAATTAAACCGCTTTTATTACAATAAATTAGGACCACTTCAAAAATTAAGTCTCTACCTCTCTTATAACCAACCTTTGTTTAGTAGGTTTCTAATTGATAATAAAAAAAGATAAAATGTGGCATTGATTAGAAGAAGTACATTTTATTAATGGAAGTGTTCTAAATCGCATGAATTTCATTATTTAGTAGAATTGTAGTTACTAAAAACGTTTACATAAAACCTTATCTAAATATTCATTTTCTACTAATAATGTCTGACTACCTCTTTGCCATTTCTGCAATGTTATAATGTTTCTCCTTATACAAAACTTTATAGCCTTCCACAAAAGAGAGATATGACTTAGGAGTGACGTGCGTTTGTCTCCGGAATCTATCATAATAGGAAACACATGCCGATGCTACATCGTCCTGGACCATTCCCATCACTTCAATTAATTGGTTTTTTGTGTCATCACTACATACCGTCTGTTAAAATTAAATAAACAATAAAGCACGTTACTGAGAAAATAAGAATCATAAGGATAATACAATAATTACGAGTATAGTCAAAGATTAGCTATTGATATAAATAATAAAAGCAGAAAAAAATTGCCACAGTAAGTATGAATTTGTGAACAAACTGTGATGGATGAATAAATAGATATTGACCGTAAATGATGAATAGTTAGGTACTAAATCGTTCAAGTCATTGTATTATAATCAGGTAAGTCCTGCTTTTCAACCATGTACAGTTTCGTTAAACATTACATATAAATATACATATATGTACGTTCATAATGAAAGAGATAGCGTAGGCTATTACATTATTTATGTATAATAATTTGACTTTACTTGAAATCCCTCAAGGAAATGTTGTGCGACTTCTATAAGCGCTTCTCTTGGCCATTTTTGGAACCAATCCATTGTAGATCCTGATATTAGACCAGGAAATTTCAAAGCTCTGCTTCGGAATTTCTCTCCAACCTATTAGTTAATATTGTATATAATAATATGTTCACTGAAATTATCTTTATACAACATATTAAAAAAGATTGTTACCGGAGAAAAGCACAAAACTACATGCAGGTTAGCTCTAGACCGCATTATAAAGAATTCATATAAAACATCGGGAACAGGAATTCTTTTAGGAGCCAACTTTTTCATGATAGGTGTAAGCTCGTTGAGAATCTCATCTTAAATAAAGTATAAAATATGTCAGTATTGTTTAATCTATTATTAAAAAAAAATTAACATAGAATTGGTCTGTAATTATATAAACTGGATGGAGTTTTTTTAATACCAATAAGTACATTACATTGCTGCAATAAAATGTAAGGAAGAATTACTTTACCCATTTCATCTTTAGCGAAAAGATTAGCAATTTCTCCTGAACTAAGAATATTATTCAGAAACTCTAGAAATTGTTCTTCCTTAATATCGTTGTCGGTAAAAATAAAGGAAATTCCCTGTCCTTGCAATCCTGCTACTCGGTATAATATTTTTATGTCTTCCATAAAGTTATTAACATTATAAGCTCTGAAAATGCAACAGAAATTAAGTTATTACAAAGTTAAAAGTTTCTCTTCTTATGTAAAAAAATATTAACGTCTACAAGAACAATAAATTTTAAATATTATTACGAAAAAGTTAGTGTTATACGGATAGTGATTAATTACCTTGACAGTGTTATCTGATAAAATTTAAAATTAGCTATAAAAGAAGCTAATTTAGTCAAGCTTTGTTTACCGGAACCACCAACTCCTACCAATAACGCATTACCTCTGTAAAATATAATGGTTACTTTTTTTTTAACTGTCTTCAATAAACTGTCAAAAACGAAAAAAGGGAGCAAATATGAATAGTAACACTACGAATAATAATGCTAATTAATACGAATAAGACAGCAGAAATGAACAAGGAATCGTCTCTCCAGAGAATAGCAATTTAGACGGTAAAATTACTGGAGTAATGAAATCTCGATACTCCTGTAAATCCACTTGCTAAAGAGCTTATCAATCCGAACGTAGCAGTCTGCATGTTACAGTCCGGCGGCAAAAAACAGACCTGCTAGTTCCTTTTTAGAAGATTTACCTTTACCAGTCCGTTACACGATAAATTTTGATAAAAGGAGAAGAAAAGTTATTTCATACTTTCCCTGGTGACGATTATTCATTAAAACGTATATGTTTTGTTTACTATGACTGGTCAATGTTACATTAAATAACAATAACAGACTTACCTTGGTGTGTTAATTATACGTGATATAATAAACAAATGAACCATACAGTCATGAAAGAAGACCAAATCTAAGTGTGCCCCTCTGATCTGCTCATTAAATTGATCTTGAAATTGCGCGAGCTTTTTTAATAAAAACTCCCATCTGAAAGCAATCAGACATTGTGTTTAACTTTTTTTTAAAACGAATCCTGTGAATTACTTTTAATCTAAGAAAACCCAATCGACTTCACACACGCAGATATAATGGTCGGTTAAATCGATGTTAGAATTTTTATAATCAATGGAGTTTAATATTTATTTAAATTTAATGAAGTTTGAAAGTAGCGCCGGTGACGGATAAGTTGAGAAGTAATAGATTAGCGTGGTATGGACATATTATGTGAAGGGACGAATGTCATATAACAAGAAGAATGTTAGATATGATTGTGGAGGGATATGTGGGTCGAGGTAGACCTAAG
>DWLS01000939.1:0-25169 GCA_018246255.1 Pachliopta kotzebuea | reverse complement strand
ATACTCCTCTAGCCAGGATTGTTCTTAATCTCTGTTCAGTGTAACATTCACACGATTCATTATTGGCGGAGGTCGAAGACATTAAAAAAAACCAAGAAGACTGACGGACTAATACACGTTGAGAAAAGTTATGATAATTTTAATGACTTTACTATCCTCATTTAAAACATGCAGATTCATACGGATTTATTATGGTCCGTGATTCTCGAACTAGAAATAATTCCTGTATTACGAGGACCAGGTTCAGCAACAATATCGTTACTGATAACATAATTTAATATAAAGTACGATAAGTTGCTTTTTTTAAATATAAATAATGTTAAGAAGTTCTAAGTGTTGTAATGTGACAAAAAAAATTAAAACATGTGCGAATCAATGTTTTATTTTATTTGTATGAGATTGCATTGAAAGTAAATTTAAACAGAGCAGGTAACAAATTTCACAAAGATCAAGAAGAAGCGGTTTAGTACCTGTAGGTGTTTAAATTAAAACACAACCCTCGATATGAAGTAACGCAGAGTAAATTTTCTAGTTATTTGTTATGATCGATATTTATACAAACATGAGAAATTAAGATTATATATTCTAGTTATCCCAAGAGTAGTTCTAAGTTGGATATTACAACGTTTGCGCTTAGTTTGTGTTACATCAAACAAGTGTGAGAATTTCACTGAATTATTGAATGGCAAAGTTAAACACGTGTTTGTAATAAGCAGTATATAGTAGTACCACCGTTATGTACTACTGAATTTGTAAGTTCTCCTACGCTATTATAATATATATTATTAAGTTCGACTCTGACAAAATTCAGGATCGTGTATCATAGAAAACATCATCTACAGAAATCGAAATGTTCCAAGAATAGCTTCTGAGGATATGTGACAACTGTCAATTATAACTTGACCAGAGTGATGGATGAATGGTTTTGACTCTTTTCTTCTTTACGACCGGTTTTAGAACTCCAGTTTTAGGAACATTAAGTGAAAGGATTGTATTTAAAGGTATGGTATAGAGGTTACACATAATATGAAGGATCAATTACTTCCTTACGTTGAATATTGCCAAAATAGATCTTCAAAAAGTCAAGAGCTCTTAAAAGTTTGACTTAAAAAGAATCATATCACTTATAAGGAATTTAAGTTAGTTTAATAAAAGCTAGATTTTATTTATTATTACAGTATATCGAATATGTTTTAATTATTCTGTTCTAGTTTGACAGATGACATTGAAGAAATAGTTATAATCGGTAGACCCATACAACGCAAGTGTTTTGTGGATTTATATCAGACTTGAGTCCAGCAGCGGAAGTCTATCATTTGAGGTAATGACGATGAAAATTTTTGGACATCAAACCTACTGGCAGAACTTTTATAAACGAATACCGTTGCGCTTAATTTATATTTATGTTGTTTCGTACTTTCATTTTGATTTCCATGTACATTGTGTTCGAGTGATGTGGCGGTGGAGTACCGCATAGATCAGATCACTCACTAATATTCAAAAGGTGAATTCTTTAGCAAAGTCCTTGTAACAATCCTCCTAAATTCCCTGTCATATCTGACATAATTTTTTCTTTAACGTTTTCTGAAACTTTTTTATTTACTTTTAATTTATTGTCAAATGGCCAGTACTTGTGCTGTAGTTACCGCTACATGCATAAATAAATTAATATTTTAATATAAAACCGACTTAGTGAAGGTTCAATACGTTAATCTAAATTCTCACCGGGCGTACATTTAATTAGAAGCAGCTCCGAACTCTGTTACCGGGGGACGTGACGAGAAATCGTGGAAGCGATTTAAATGATATCCAACAAAGGGCATCAGGTCATGCCCACAAAGAATACGCACGTTCCGCTAAATGTACCGTAAATATAATCTATTGAGAATATAAATTAAAGGCACTGTTAGGTCTATTTTGTTAATTATGACAGAGTGTAAAAAGTTTAGACAGATTACTATTACAAACCTTTATTATTTTAATACTGACTAATGAGATGATACTGATGGCAAAAATTAACCATTCTCCGACGAGACTAATGGATCTACGAAAGTTTATCAAAGAGTCTGTAACTGAAAGCTAAAACTGCAAACAGAGGAGCATGGAGCAACGAGAAATCAGTTAGCTCTTGAAAGTGACAAGATGTGGCTAAGAGTTAAAGCCTGAGAAGAAAACGAAATTTTGCGGAAGCAATACGCTAATGTTTGGTTTTGGATGATAACCTTTAAACTCAAAGGCTTTTTTTCAACAAAAATAGCCGATAATTATGACAACACAAATTAGCTTACAAAATTTTAATTAAGTTTAAAACTGAATTTCTGTCTTAAAGCAATATTCCGTTAACCGGAAGTTCCTACATTAATAATTTATCTACTTTAGAGTCTTACCAACAAAGTCAAAATCGAAGCTAAGTTATTCAACTTTGGCTTTTGAAAACTTCTAAATTTTTAATTGTAAATAGTTTTAGTTACTCTTATAGCAGTGTTCTTATGCACTTAGGTTTGATTCTGATAAAGTTTGAACTTTCAGTCATAGAAAATATCTCGTAGAAATTTATATATTTTAAGAACAGCTTCTAAGGATATGAGACATCTGCCGATTATAACTTGACCAGCATTTTTTTTTCGAATATACGACGAGACGAGAATGGCGTTCACTTGATGGTAAGTGATACGCTTGATCATAACAACGTGGCGCTAGCTAAGATGGTATACATAGCACCATATCGTCGCCTTGACACGGGAGGTAAGTCTTGTTACCTCAGTAATTTCACTACCATAAAGCACCCTTCCAACCGGAACATAGTAATGTTCGCACATTACTATTTGCCTGTAGAAATAGAAGCTGCGGTGTTACCTACCCAGGCGATCTTCAGCAAAAGAGACCTATCACCAGTAGGACAGATTTTGAGTCAGTTCTTTCCGTCCGGATTTTAGTAAGTACTCATTAGACTGAATAGTAAATAATTCTATTTATACCTAATGTTAAGAAAACAATAATGAACAATTTGCCTGGACAGAGATCACAGATAAACATAAGCAACAACATGCACTTCACACAAACGACACACACAAAGGGAAGTGAGTAATTGTTCACTGCTACAAAGCACTACAGAGACGAAGGGAGAGATGTTCTCTATTTGCTGCGTAGGTTTGTATTATATGTTATGTTGCTACGAAACAACCTTTCTGTGACATATATATATGGGTTTCGATTGGTTTATTTCTTTTTTTGTTTTGTTTTTCCAGTGAGTTGTCAGGAAGGGTTTGCTTCCTGAACAATAAGACCTCCCATTACATATTTCTGTTTAAGTGTTTGTATATAAATATAATGTTTATTGGTGATAACTTATGGCTCTTAACTTTATTCAATGTTACAAATTAATGTGACATGCCATAGCCGAAAGATGTCCTTAAAAATAAAATAAATGCTCATAAATATTTAAGAAAACACTAACAAAAGAGAGTACAAAAGATTTAAATAACTTTGTATTAGGAGTAAACATCGTGAATGTAATGCTGCGGAAGTATTTAAAGAATACTTATAAGGCTTACAAGTATGATATCAAACAAAGGCTTTGAAGAGTATATAAATAATTCTAAAGGAAGAGGTTTTAATACAATTTAATACTGATTTAATTATAAAGTATCATTTAATTACAATGTTTCAGCTTCTATAAGCTTTTTGAATTACACTGAGTTCTGAACACAGTATGAATGCAATTCTGGAAATGGTTCTTGTTATTTCTAAGTGGATATAAGAAATTAATAAATATTTATTCTCTTTATATTTTATACAAGAATAGGGATTTATAAGTGCTGTGATACACTTGACAAAACTGATAATAAATTGTATTAAAAACTCGTTGTGGGCAAACATTTGTTTGTACTAGTAATCACTCTTCTTATGAAGAAAAATATAAATTTAAAAATAAAAAACCTTATATACAAGAAATGTATACGAACATGTAGTGGGAATAGTTATATTTATCTGGTTACTTCAAATATAACCCTTTTAATTTCATTTATGTATTCATTTTGTAGGCTATTTACTATTTCTAAGTAGAGATTCCTTTTAAGCACAAATTAATAAATAAATAAAATATCTTTATTTGATTTTCTCTCCCAGTGTTATAAATGTTAGGTTATGATTAGACTCATTGTTTTATTCCAGATATACACTCGGAAATATATTTTTGATATCGGAGACAGGAGTGAATACTGAGATGCCCTGAGCTATTTAATTGGCACTTCCTCTTTGGCAGAAAAATTAGTAAACCTTATTAAAGGTTTAATATAATTGGTCGTTCATTAAATTACTTACTAAACAACCCATTTTGTAATACTAATCCGGTTTAACGCCAAAGTTTGACGCTTTAACAGTATCAAAGTAATTAAATAGGATTGTACAATTTTCAACGGGTTACTTACAGTAACATATGACGTGGGAAAGGTATAAATGGAGATTATTAAGAGGTAAACGAAAATAACGTTATTTGAAAACAAATTAACTTGAATTTAGATTTAAAGGATTACATTTTAAAATAGTAATATGTGTAATCAAAATAGTCATTTGTGTTATTTGAACTGGCTACTAAGAATGTTATACACTGCACCATATTATTTGTATGTTCGACAGTTTACAGTTACTTCACTAGCTACAACAACCTTACAACGCACACTACTATTTGTCAGTATAAATAAAAACGTAAAATAGTAAATTTAAAGACACCCACAACGGTGATTAACATTTGACTGATGGTATGTCTACTGTCGGAGACTATCTAGATAGGAATCACCGCAGCTCTTATTGCAGCCTACAAACAGTACTGTGCAAATATTACTGTGTTTCAGTTTAAACGGTGATATGAGCTAGTGAAATTACTGAGACTTAACATCTGATATCTAAAGGCGAAGAGAGCAATATAGTGATGAATATGTCACCTTAACTAGCGTCATGTTGTTATATGCGAACGTATCATTTACCATCAAACCTTGATTATCTTGTCGCCTTGACGTACACAAAAACGGTTTTAACAATATGGTGATTAATTATCGTATAACTAAGTAGGTCCTAGTTCGTTTTATAAAAGATTTAGAAATGAATTAGGTACTACACGTTGGTTTAAATCTAATATCACGTTAAACAGTTTGGCAACGATCCAAATAAAGCGGTTCCACCATCCAGTGGCTTGTTTTAATTGTAACATGAGAATTATGTTGAAAACATGCTTTAATAAAGATATATCAGGAATATTCCTATCTAAAGCAAGCTTTAATGCCTTTCGATATACAATTTATTTATTAACGAATAATAACTTTTCATTTGATATATCACTACGTTATTACGTTATAAAAAAATGCTTTATATACAATGACAACATAAAGAAAATTTTGCCCTTATAACTTAAACCGGGATTATTACTTAGTATCTCAAAGAAACAAGCGCAACGAGGTGCTTTATAACAACATACACATTAAAATTAACAGAAATATTTTTAAAAGTTAACATTACACGAATCCAGAAAAAGAATCCTTTACAATTTCTGAAATTTCGCTAAACTTATCTAAAATATTTACTGTTTAATTTTATTCACACAGAATTTTATTATGAGTATATTCATTTATAAGACAGTAAAAAACTCATCAAGGATGCTCTTCCTCGACACGATATGCTTTTGGAGATCAGTCTTCTAAATTTCCCTGAAAGTTGTGATATGAATAAGTGATTAACTTCGCTGAGAGAAGGTCGTACCTCTTGAAATTAAGTTATAGACCGCCTTACATAAAGTAACAAAAATAGCACGTTAAATTTTATAGAGGAACATGTCCAATAATAAATTACATTCAAAGCTCTCCATTTCTGGACTTCGATGTTATTACAGGTAAAAGAGAATTTCAACGGATTGGTTTATATTATACTATCATTCGCGAATATATGGATGAACTAAGTTGTTCTTTTGTAATCATGTATCATCATCAACAGCCTGCAGCAGTCCACAGTTGGACATAGGCATATTCCACGGAGCTCAACTTATGCTGATTTTCGGCTAAATCCATTTTATTGCTACCTGCTGCTTTAATCAGTCATGTATAATGTAAATAAAATATTGTACATACATATAAAGCACGTTAATTTAAGTAAATGTTTTGTAACATATGTTAAGTTATTGGACATTTTTGGACTCTAAAAGTCAAGACCACAAAAGCAAAGCCTATTCACAATTACTTATAGAACATTATAGAGAAATGAAAACTAATAAAACACGCCTTCGACTTAGATTACATTTTAAGAATATAACTGGTCTTACTTGTGGCAAGCGTTACTTAAATCGTTATCTACAATTATTTTAGGAGCTCATTTATAATTAATTCAATTACTCCATTATTCTCACGAGAATTGCGGTGTTAATTCACTTTACGCACGAACAAATTAGATGTGGTTATAATGAACGAATGAACCACCACATTGTTATTAGATTTATCAAAGTTTAAATGTTATAGGAACTTTTTTGTAGTTCTACTTGATTTGTGTCACCACAAACTAAACAAGCGAAATTTTGCAAATGTTATAGTTTAAATACACTTAATCTATTGCTAACAAAAAATCCAATATCTTATGTGTGTCAAAAGTATTAGTTTACAAATAAATTAGTAAAATTTTGCCACGATCAAATCGTAATACCTCTTTTGCAGTTAGTACAACAACTAATATCACGTACTTTAAGTCATATATCAAATCACAACGCTATAAAACTTAAAAAAAATTCACGACACCACGCATAGTAAATCAAAAAAATAATAAAATAAAAGTTAACTTCAAAGTTTTTATTTAAACTTATTACCCGTTTTCTTTACAGCAATTTGTAGTCAAAGTGGTTATTAGTGATTGATTATCTTCAAGACTATAAAAGACATAAAACCTAGTTTTACTGAATATATATTATTTGCATAGATATTATAATGTTACTTTCTATCGATAATGTCGCATCACTAGTCGTTATTTTTATCGTGGATAGTACAACACTATGTCGTAACCACACTTTTAAAAGCCATTGTCGGCGATACAGTCGATCATTCGAATACGCGCTCTCTATGAAGAAATAGCTAGACGAAGTGCATTAAATAAAAATGTTTTAATTGAAGTCCTTTGAAGCGTATTCACAATAATGAAGAACATAATCAACTTCTAAAAAAACTTTATCCTTTAATCTTTAGTATTTTTTCTCTTATTTACTTATGTATGAAATAAAAGTAAACATAAGAATCTAGACTGGATGGGTTAGTTCAGTTTGGTTTTAAAGCACACAGTTATAGTCACGTTGAAAGAAAAATAAAAAAGTTTCCTTCGAACACAAGCTTACAGATAAATTGTTGTCCATTTGCTACGCCGTAGATGCTCGTAGCGAAAAAGCTATTGCGGCTTAGTGCTTACAGAGTAAACGCGGCTTTGTTTCAGGCGGATATTAAAAATCTGTTAGGATTTCAGTGGAGGAGGAAAAATTAAATTTTAAGGTATTTTAGTATAAGTCTAATGCTATTGCGTACTACACATTTTTTCAACAATACAATAAGACGAGCAAGACATACTACAGTCAATAATACGTCTATAACAGTGATACAGTAGTCTAGGTAATATATACTGTATCGTGTTAACCTCTTTGAGACATAAGATGAGACATATGAGAGACATAAGTCTTACTCACTGTAATTGCGCTAGCTACTAAGTCCTTCAGACTGAAAAACAGTATTTGTTTTTATTCATAAAGACGATAATACGTGCAAGGCGTTCACCTGATAGTCTTATACATATATATACTTGCCTATAACAAGGTGGCGCTGGTTAAGATAGTATTTTCAGCACCACATTGCGCTTATAGCCTTGAGTCATGAGGTATTAAGTTTCGTTACCCCAGTAATTTCACAAGCTACAGCGCACTTCAAACCGGAAGACAATCATATTTGCATACTACCGTTCGGTGGCGAAATTAAGCTACCAGTAAAAGTCTCGTAGAATTTTTACCTTTTCATAAAGTTATAATTCAAGATTAAAATAAGAAGACACCTTTATATATATTTATTTACTTATCTTGATATATCAGAAATATACGTTAATTCGATTTTCTGACGGCCCCACGCTTTAACTCACATCCAATCATAGTTTTAAATATAAATATATTTGTAAAGATCCTGTTACATGTGACTCCTAACTACTAGTAGTGTAGTAGTAGCTGAACTGTTTAATCTAGTAAAATACAGCTTAATGATGTTCAATTGTGTATTGTTAGGTACCTCTCCCAGCTCAATCTGCGCGGAGTGTCCGCCGCAGCCTCCTCAGTCGTGCCCCTGACTCCTTGAGTGAGCAGCCTCGCCAGCCTCGCGCCCGCACTTACGCTGGCGCTGCTGGAGACCGAGCCGCGAGGAGTCGGCACTCTACAACAATGCACATTCAATTAACACCATTGTTTAAAAGTAATTATAGAACAGGAAACCAATTATACTTTATAACGATATAATTGTAAGAACAAGTTAAATATAGTGCAAAATTTTTATAATAATTCCTACATACTTTAATATGATATCGAATTAATAGATCTTTTCATCAACGATGTGCTATATGAATGTAATCAATGAAAAGATTCATCATCACCCGATAGACGCCCACTGTTGGATACAGGCCTTTTTTTGGTGGGGGGGAAAATGCCTTCGCACTGCCCTCCCGCCACGGGGGTGGCGGAAGGGACTGTGTGGGACTCGCACCCACTAAAAACCCCCTCGTGAGCCCTCCTCCGCGTTGTTGGGGCCAGGTAGGGTCGCTTTCGCATTCACTACATTGCCCCAGCGGTAGGCCTGATCACCGGGCCGCTGGCACGTTGGCGATGGTGGCTCGGCTCACCAGAGCCACCCTCCAGACTAGAGCGACGTCGTGCAAGCCAGCGGAGAGTCCCCCGACTCTCCGCCTGTGACCTCACTACGTGTTGGATACAGGTCTCCTTCAATATTACGGGGATTTGGGCCGTCTCTCACCACGCTGGCACAATGCAGATTGATGAGGAGTCAGAGTCTCGTTTGTTGAATAGCAGAGTGCACTACGAGCATGTAAGCTTGACTTGGGTCCCGTAAGTTAGTGTGTGTGACCCCTTACATCCCATTAAATCCCATAGTCAAGATTAATTAATTTTACCAGATAAGGTTTTTAAACTCATGGTATTTATACGACTCATCTTAAATATCATCTACCTCCTCAATAAATGACTGTGGCGTAACTCGTCTAGCGCAATATACGAAATAGAATGGAATGAAAGTATAAACAGTAAGGAATGTAAAAAGAGTAAATAAATATGAGTTTGAGTAAAGAAGAATGGATGACCTAGAGAATGAAAGAAGGAAATAGAATTACAGAATATACTAGAAATAAATATAATAATGTAAATGTAGCTTTGGACCACACTGACCAATGAACTGATTAAAAAAATATATCATCTATGTACAACAGATTTCAAATTTTTACAAAATGTATATATATATGTAGCTATATATTTGATGCTTACTATTTAAACGCTAGAGATATAAGCCAATGGAGTCTTTTATTCGCTTATTTTACATATTTTAAAAGTAGGTTTTAATAATACTGGAGTATTGTTTGTGCTCATTTTAATATGATTATATCGAATAACAATAACATTTGCTACAGGAAATCGTGACTGTACATAATACTGTGATTATCATACCACTATCAAAACTTAAGTAAATAGTCTGATATTTAACTAGGTATCTCTTTGTTACAAAGTATGCTTCGGAGACAGTTCATAATGTATTTAAATAGTGGAGAAAATTTAAATATGTTATATTAAAAATGTCAATTTGGTCCTATATAATAGAATCTATACGACATTCAAAACAAAGTTGAACGTCATAGGAACTGCAGTGTAGTTATTACAGAACGTATTGCGCAAGTTTTCGTGTTGAAGTTGTTTCAACGACGACGATTTGTTTTGCAGATGAAACTGGGAATTGTTAGGGAAATACTACCGACGTTTACACTGGCTTTGTTTAGATATATCCATCCATTCAAATGAAGGCTAACTTGTGGTCTGCGCAACGTTTAAACTATTTCCTTCATTGAATATTTTATTTAGATTACAATAACATAAGTTTTTGATAATATAATTAATAATGTATGTAACTTACCAAAAATAAGCTTTTTTTTTAATAGATAATTGAAGTGTTTTATAGGATTTAATACGGGAAATTAATGATAGTTCCAAAAATAAGCTTTTTTTTTAATAGATAATTGAAGTGTTTTATAGGATTTAATACGGGAAATTAATGATAGTTACCACATTATAAGATAAACTACTGTTATGTATATCGAGTTTAGTCATACAAATTATCTTTTAAACCCTTTTCTTTTCTATTTTTTTCTGCTAGGAAGCTACGAGTTAGGCAAAGCGTTCATCTCATGGTAAGTAATATACTTGTCCATAACGTGGTGCTGGTTAAGATGGTATACAAAGCACCGCATTGCGCTCGTCGCCTTGAGACTTAAGGTACGAAATCTTTTCCTCCAATATTTTTACTAGCTGATCGCACCTTCAGAGCAGAACACATTAACGTTTGCACAGTGTTGCTTGGCGGCTGATGTATAAGCTATAATGATAATATTTTCCACTAACAATATTTTCTCTATGTTGGAGTTTAAATGATCATGATATCATATGCGAAACTGCCAAATTACTAAAGCTAAATAAGGGTCAATAACCCAGTGAACTTGAAGAACTATTGAACGATAATCCAACAATCATAAAAGCTCGCGTCGCTCCTTCGGCACACCCGTAAAAACATTTCGGGCTTTGGATTCGTTGTAAAGCCCACCTTATTATATATCTGAAGGAAAATCGACTATTTGTTATTGGCTCCATCTCTTCATAAAGTCAACTGTGCTATAAACTTATTTTAGTAATCGTATTGGCTGACTTTTAAATTTAGATTTCAACCGATGGTTTTCCGCAGCTGGACATAGGTCTTTTGTAATGTATTCCACAAAATCCATTCCTGTGCTGGGCGAATCCAATGATTCCCAGCGATTCTTTTTATGTCATCTGTCGCACCTATTTTACAACGTATATATATATAATACTAAATTGTAATTCAAAATCCAATCTCATTTATAATAAACCTAATAGATACGTAATCACATAAACAATAATTGGATTCGAACTGAAAACAAAACAATGTTGCCCTCGTCCCAAAGTTAAGTTCATTACAATTATGTTAATATTATACAGTTGAAGCGGCACTATTTCATAAAGTGATTAGTTTGGAGGAATATTGAATTATACGGCAAAGTGACAACGTTTAGTCATTGACAGGGACTAATCTTAAATCACGCCATGAATTCATTATAATGTTGATTTTCAGTAAATGCTGAAAATTACCACTAAGTCTTAACAGATTTTAGATACTAAGATAATTAAATTCCTGTTAAGTAAAACTCGCTTTTTATCTCAGACTTTGTTAGTAACAAGCATGCTAGCGAAAGGATTTTTATTTATTTTCAATTCATTATAAATATCTATAACATTGTATAAAAACTAATCGATTTAAAGTCCTTAATTATGAATCTTTATTAGTAAAATTATTTAACTCTAAAAAGTTTTTCTTTATTAACATATTAATGTAAGATGTATTCAGTAGTTAGTAGTTTAAACAAGTTAATATGTTGTAAATTGTTTAGAAGTAACTTTAGAACATAATGTCAAAAAATATGTACTGTAGTAAATAATAGAAATAAGAATATGTAAACGTCACTATATATACACATGTGTATGTACCTACAGGTTTTGTAATAGTAGATGATAAGATAGCATAAGTATTAAATGATATAAATATAAGTTAAAAAAGCTCTGAATAACAATATCAGTGAAAAATAGAAGTTAAAAAATAATAATTATTCATTATCAGTAATACTTTTCGTTAGATATAATTAATATTGGTTAGGCTTTAAAGGTACAGATTTAGGTGAAGCAGATAGATACTATATCTATCAAAGAGATAAATCAGTGAATATATATTCTCTGACTTCGAATACGATTACTCCGCGAAGAGAATATTAGGTTCTTACAATAACTCAACTGTCGAACCACTAAACCTTATATGCTCGGAAAAATAAACAGCTCTGTGTGTCGAAAAACGAGTAAAATATATTGCAGGTGAAAATGGAGGAAAGTATATCATTGTAATTTTTATAAATGATAAAGCGACTAGACAGTTGAGGACATTCACCTGGTGATGAGTGATACGCTTGCTCGTAACAATAAGGTAGTAGCAGGATACGGTCTTTTATGTCACTAGATCCTGCTACTTTAAACTGAAGGTCGAGTGTAAGTGCATCTGTTTTAGCCTTAGAGGTTTATGAAGACAAAGGGAGCATGTTTCGCTGATAGGCCCTGGCGATGGAGAACAAAAGCGAGGACTTTCTTCTCGCAAGCTAGAGCCAGGGTCTGGCTTAACTTGGGAATGTCTTAGTATAAACATTACTAACAGGTATAAATAGTTTTTGCTTCAATTCAGCTAAGTTTTATTATTTAGTTTTTATTAAAGAAAAGAAATTACATAAATAAAACTCTCTTAATATTCTTATTAAGACTTATATCCAGTTATTCATGAATATAAACTTCACACGAGTCACATTATTATGAAATTTTTGACATTGACAAATTTTACTTGATCTCGAGCATCTTGGCTGTATGCTTATTGAAATATTAATGAAATAAAATTGAGTAAGGTTTCATAAAGAAATATGTAATCGTACATTTCGAATTTGTATGAAAATTCTTTGATCAAAAATTAGTTAAATAGTAAAAGAGCTTTATGTAAAAGTCTAGGTTGCTCAAAGTTTATGAATTTCGGTTATAATAAATTTGCCTTATTGACTTCTGTTAGTTAAGAATAAAAGATGTTAAATAGATTTTAGTATTAGACTTTTTCTATTATTCAAGTATTACTATATGAATTTTAAAAAATAATTCAAGATACCCTTTTAATTTAATGCTGAAATAAATAAAGGATTGCAAAAAACCTCTCTCACAATGAAATGTTATGAAAAGAACTAGCAGGTTATGAAATGCACCGCATTTTTACTTGTTTGATCTAAGTAAATACAGTTTCGTACTTCAAGAACGTTATATTGTTAGTTTATACGTTTATGTAACAATGAAATTCTAGTTTATATACGTATAAATATGTGTGTATATTGTATCTGCATTTCGACATTTGTATTAAGTATAGGAAAACTAAAATATATTCAATAATTTATACCACAGAAGGTTATGTTATATATTATAAGTTTTAAGTGGAAATAATAAAAACATTTACTTAACTCATTTATGTTTTTTTTAAATTTTCAATGTAATATTTATATTGTTCATAAGTAAATAATCAAGGAGATTGTAAGTACAGAACTAGAACCGCAGGAAAGATAATTTAATTTTTCATTGTTTTTGAAGCTCTTCATTTATATTGTGAAAAACAATTTCAGGTATCCAATTCTAAAAATCTTTTATATAAAATTTTACCATAATTATTAACAGAGGTATGGGCTATTGAGCGCAAGATGATTTATCTATTGTTCCATCATTACTCTTTCTGTTCTTTATAAAAATTATTTATTCTCGACCACTGTAAAATCTCATTTAGGTTTTGCTGTGGAAATTCATAACTAAGCACTTTCATGCTCCAGAAACCAATTTCAACGATTGGTCCCCGTTGTGGACTTAGGATAGGGTTTTGTCTAAAGCTTACGATTTTCGGAATCTAAGTTCTCTTACCGAACATTCAGCAGAGGAAAACGCATACGTATGAAATTCGTATAAGAGGAAAATAGTATAAATAAAAATTACTTTATGTAATAATATTATATTTGAATTATAATAAACATATTTATGTATAAATTAATAAGATTTTATTCTCATTATTTAAATTCATGAGTAATTTAACTGTCTAATTAAAATATTGATTGTAGAAGCCTTGTAAGCAAACAAGTATAATTAGAAAGTAGATGCTCTGACAATACAAAGTACGACTCAAAGTTATTAAAAAGTCGAGAACATAATGTAAAGAAGTTGAGTTTAAATTTAAATGTAGTACATTTTGTACAAAAGAGACCTCTATTCAGACGTCTAGTTATGTCGAGTTAGCGAAATGAGGTATTTGCTGTATTACACAGATAAAAACAGTGACAGCTATATAGAAATAAAGTCTTATAAAGGTTTTGAGGAATAGAAGAAAAAAATTTAATTATTTAACTTTAATATCAAATTAAGTGAGGGGTAAATATAGCTTACCCAAAAAAAAGTTATGCTAGGAATCGCTTTAAAAGATTTACTTTTTTATTACCACTGTAATTTCACTGCATATTTCTTTAGAATGTACTGTGTATATATAACCGGATATATTACATAAGTTATATGTATCTTCTACAATCTAGTTATAACGCCCAGATAAATTGCCTCAGGAAACCCGTCAGCTTTGGGTAAGATTAAGGAAATATACACATTTCTGTATGTTTTTTTGATAAAGATACATATTTTAATGTATTATCTGTTATCTATACAAACGCAAAGACGTACCGTGTTGTGCTTGTGATCCTAACGTTAAAGAAAGTATTATGCACCTTCTTATAGATTGTCCAAAGTATTCAAGGGATAGCACATATATAGAAATGAGAATGGACAAGAAGATAACTAAAAAAAATCTAAGCGAAATAATAATGTCGCATAGTAAAGAAGTACTTATAAAATTTATGGAGAAAATTACACAGAATGCTGTTGAAAGAAATAAAAATAATTAGCAAGTAACAATGTACGTTTATCGGCTTTTGCGATTAGTTGATAACAATTATAAAAACAAATAAGGATATTATAAGCAAACAAGATCTCCGACTATAGTCCGAGGAATAAAAGAGAAAAGAAAAAAAATGTATTATGTGTTTATTATGGATTAATAATTATTTTAATTATATAAATTTTTTAGTCTTTTTACTGCCACAGTTACTATAATAGTAGAATAATATAATCTATCTTTGTTTTAACTCTACTCTTTACACCCTGAATACATATAATATTTAGATTTATTTATATATTCCATTATTTGTTTGTTAGGTTTATATTTCATATTTTAGATTGTGCTAGAATAAAGTTTTGGTTCTTTAGACCTTTTTTTAACAATTTATTACTAAAAGCGATAGACCGCTATATTCTTGTAAAGATGAAATATGATTCTCTGGGGTATGATTTGTTCTGATCACGGATCTGATTGACTTTGTGCCAATGTTTATAGCCACGGGAAAAATGTTGGAAATAGGCTGGCTTTTTAAAACATCTGCTTGTGGTTGTGATGTAACTGATTCCTGTAACTAATATTATTTACCATGTTATTTAGCGAAAGGCTGAGAATGTTACAACCAATAACAAACTCTGTTAAGATTGTTTATATATTTTAAAATATTGCATACATGTGACAATGTATGTAAAATATTATTTTGTATGAAAATAGAATGTACGGTATATATTGATTTTAAAATGTATAGAGATAAATTGAACGTATACTGGACAACTTGAAATAGCGTTAGGATGGTATGCTTTACACCATTTTATGCTCGTAGACATGAAATATAAAATGTTAAAATACTATATTAATTTCACTAGCTATAACGCTTTTTAAACTGGAACACAGTAATATTTGCATGGCACTATTTAGCAGATGCTACAGGAGCTGCGGTGGTGCCTTCCTAGACAGTCGCTAGCAATAAAGATCTACCAATAAGTGCTCAATATTGTTAACAATGGAGTCGTAAACTTATGCTAGTGAACATTTAGATACTTATTTAGTTATGATAAAAAAAGATACAAACATTTGATTTCCGATAGCCCCATACTAAGTAAGCCTGTGCTGTGCATAACTATAGCGCATAACTTAAAGCTATTATAGACATTCACAGATTTTTAGATAGGTTAAATATAAAAAATCATTATTTATACATAGTAATTAAATAAAAAATGTAATATAACTGTAAATGTATTCAGTATGTACGGGTTTATTGATCCCGGCGTTGCGATTTCGATTTATATGCAATAACATGTGCAGCTATCAGCGGCCGGTAGCCGATATCGTATCAATACACGATCGTAAATCCTCGTACACTCACACCGATTTACCGAAAACACGTCATAACCCTTTTCATTATTAATTCACATATTTTTAGTGTTAGTAAAAATAAATAACACTTAATAAAGCTTACCGTAAACCATACGCATATTTTTACCGCAAGTCTTTACTGTCGTAGATTCTGAGTAAGTACTACCGAATAACTATAATATATTTGAGCAGATTTGAGGCGAAGAAGTTGGAAATTAGATGGAGTTAGATAAAACGTGAAGCTTAAGAACAAACGGAATGAAGAATCACTGTGGATGTCATCTGCTCCATCTAAGAATCTAATAAAGATCGGTAAAGTCAAAACAGTTATAAATTTGATTCCATCCCTTATTTCTATTGAATAAGATTACGAGCAGAAGCTAAAATTCGTACTAAACTAAATCAAAGAAAACCTTTTTATCTTTTGCTTCAGTATATCAATTGAGATTGTACATAGACTAATAAACCACAAAATGAACTCGACCAGTCCTCGGTCTTTCCGTGGGGAATCCCATTTTATTACGAGACGTACAGCGGAGTTGCCAACAGAAAAATAAATAAAATAACTCGGTTTTACTTTGTATTTTAGTTACATGCGATACAAATTGTTTCGCTTTATTTTAGTAAATATTTTAGTTGTAATCTACAAAATGGGTGACTGTACTGCAGTTATAAGTTAGGTATTTTAAATGTTATCCTTAAGCCTACAAATCATCATTTGTGTATACTATTTGCTTTCTAAATTAGAACTCAGGCCTCCACTTAATTACGAGTATTTCCTACATGGAGCTGCTTCCATTTACTACGAATTAATCCCTCGTTAGTTCCCTTATATGAGATGCCAAGGATAAGAGGAGTATCTAAGAAAATATTCAGTCTTATACACTAAAAACATGGTACCAAATACAGGTCTGAAAAGATATTCTGAAGTATATAATGATTAATATCAGAAATTATTGAGTTCTTTGACAATTAATTAAGAAAACAGTAAATAAAGAAAGATGATGTTTATATAATTATATTATCTTTACCATCGTTAATTGAGATTTCGTTGTGATATTAGCTATGTAAATATCAAATCACAAAATATGTGATTTATTGTAATAGCAGAAAAGTAAATAAGAAAAGTTTCATTATACAGTGACAGAAACTTATGTTCTAGACAAAATTAAACGTGACCTTAAATATATTTAAAGCTTGGTAGTTTGATGATGTTAGCGAAATTACTGTGGTATGAAGTAACATTTTATTAAAAGCATCGAGAGCAACGTGATAAGAGTGATTATCACGTGCTGTTAGTCATGTGAGTCCCAATGAACATAAATATAGTACTTTTTTGTTATAAAACGGTTTGAATAACCAAATAAATGTATTGATTCTCATTCGATTCGTTGTACAGAAGTTTGATAGGCGAAAGTTTCTGATTGTACAACCATAAAGAATTCTGTTGGAGGAAATTCTCATTTAGTTTTTATGTAACAAACTTGGGAACTTGCTGCCTGCGAAAAGTACACATAAAAAGAATTCGTATGTGGGAAGCGGAATGTAAATATAATGTTATTTGGTTAGCCTAAGATATTCCTTTATTTGAATTTATTTAGTTTGAAGCTTATAAAACATTTACATAAACATGATTCTAACGCAACCGAAACCGCGTGTTAATCTAGAAAACAATATCAAATGAAATGTAAGTAAAAAGCGCTAAACTTTTACAATGGTACCTAAAAATACCGTATTAAGTAATAAATCGTAATATCGTTCATAAACAAGCGAAATGTGGTGTTATCAACAGTTTTACTTATTTAGAGTGCTTTTTAATGCGACCTTACCGTTTTTATAGCATTTTTTTATATCTTTCATGAATCTAGACGTTATGCTCTTACTTAAAAATTTATACGAAAAAGTTTGTTCGATAAATTGTGGTTTCTTGTGTTATCAAAATTTATAATACATTGAATAATAATGAAGTAAAAAAGTAGTCAACGGTTTCAAATTGAGAATATAGGTTTATCAAGTTTTAATCTTGCTTCACACTGCTATTTGAAACCTTAATTTAAGTTTTTACTATTTTTTTTATAATATTATGTATAGCGATGATTATTATGTATATAGTGATGTATGTATTTTAATATTATATTCAGATGTTTAGTTTTCATACAATTAGTTGGTTAATAGTTATTTATGTACTCGTAAGAATAAGAATTAGATTAGTGCAAGATTTCTATTGTCGCAAGAAGTTTATAAATTAAAAGTATAATTTCTGTATTAATATCAACCAACTTATAGTATACAGTGTACCGGTCAGGAATGCACTAGAGTTAGTGATATTCATAGAATATGAAAACATGTTACAAATCAACAAGGGCAATGTTATGGTGAGTAAATTTCGCAATTCCTACAGTTATACCATTCAGTTTGTCTTTTCTCGGATTAAATGTAATATTACATAATTTTGGATTTCATAATTAATAAACCATTAGTGGTTACAAATTACTTAGCAACAAATTGGTTATAGTGGTTTTAGTGTAACCGTTATTAGCCTTCGTTAGACGTGCTCTGAACACTACACAGATGTAGCTTATTGTCAAATTAACGGCACACTTAGCCGAAGTAATGTGAGGACATTAAATAATTGATATTCATGTATCATTTATATGTACATTATCATACAGCGGTAACGTCTAATGGTTCATGTTTAATTCACAGTGATCAATATTGCTTATTATAAATAATATGTTTAATAATCACACGTGAATAAGTTAATGAAAAACCTATACTTAATGACATGTTAATTTTTATTATGTTTGTTGTAATTGTTTTCTATTGTAATATCATCATCAGCAATCCATAGACGTTCATTGTGAAAATCTCCATAAATATTGGCTTTCAGCTGTTTGCATCCTTTTGTTTTATTATATTTTTTATTCTACGAGCAAGGCGTTCACTTGATAGTAAGTGATACGCTAGCCTATAAAAACGTGACGTTAGTTAGGATAGTTTATATAAAGTCTATACTCAGTATCACATTGCACTCATTGTCTTAAAACATAAGGTGTTAAATCTCGTTACCGTTGTAATTTCACTTGCATACAATACCCTTCAAACCTAAACACAGAAATATTTGGACGTACTGTTTGTTGGCTGCAATAGGAGTTGTGGTGGTACCTACTTGGACGGTCTCTGGATCAATAATCTACCACTAGTAACAACGAGTACATTAACATTACAAACTTTTATCCGTCGAAAGTAATAAAAGAGATCCATCACTCTACTACTTCCCTTTTTTACTACTAAGAATGTTTGTAAATCAAATTTCCAACTTGTGTATATGTTTTAAGTTTGACCATCAATAATTTTTCTTTAGATATTGATTTTGCATTTAATTTCTTATGAAACTACAGATTTTTTATTCAACAAGTCGAGGGATAATACATTCTACTGATAGCAAGTGATATGCTTGCTCATAACTACGTGGTACTGCTTAAGATGGTATACACAGCATCAAATTTCGCTAGTCGCCTTGAAACAGAAGGTGTTAAGTCACGTTACCTCAGTAATTTCCCTATGTACAACATACTTCAAACTGGAACATAGTAATGCTTGCAATTACGATTTGGCGATAGAAATAGTTGCTGCGGTGGTACCTACCAAGACGGTCTCCGGCAACAGAAACTTACCATCAGTACATCTTTTTAATATCTATAATAGTCGAATAACTCCTCTATGATTATGCTGTTATTAAATAAAAACTTCTTACTTCCCATAAAGATGAAAATTTGCAAGCTTACTGCGTTCCTAAATGTAATTGCCTACAAACAGTTTCAGCAAATCGACCCTGGTAGTTAAATACAGGCGCATGTCAAGTGTGAGTGCACCTAATAACGGACTAACCGCATCAGAACACTCCGGCGGTAATTATCCTCAGAGGGTTGGACAGCACAAGCACTCCTACAACATGCGTCCCATAGCTCACATATTCACATGTCTTGGAGCAAATGCCAGTTAAGTAAATAACACGTCGCGTTAACAAAATAAATGAGTCGTATTATCTGGGTCTTTAATACTTTATAAAATAACTTATTTATTTGTTATTTTATTAAATTTTTGTAGTATTTATTTTAGATACCCCTAGGTATGTAGGTTCCACTATTTCTACCGCCTAATAATTTGCAAATTATACTGTATTTCAGTTTGAAGGGTGCTAGGCTAGTGAAATTGCTATGAAAACGAGACAACATCTTATGTCTCTAGGCCACGAGCGCAGTGTTGTTTTTTTGTTTGTTTGTGTCCCTTGTTTTTTTTTCGAAGGGGAAATCTTCGAAAAGATATCTTGCCGTTTGAGAGAAGTTGAGTGGAGATTTTTACTCACTAAAACCCTTACGGAGGTCTATCTCAGCGTTAGGATGAGGTCACGGGATCACCGTTCGAAACAGTATATACCCACCTTACCCAGCGTCACGTTGTTATGAGCAAGTGTATAACTTACAATCAGGTGAACGCCTCACTCGTCTCGTCGCCTCTTTGAATTAAATAAAAAATTAGAATTTGCCGGAATGACTTCCATTCATTGGATACCAAGCTCATCAGTTCTTTTCTCAGAGAAATTTTGGTTTCTGGCTTTCTCCTGCTGCCACAGTGCTAACTTTGACTTTTTATATATCCTTAACCGGAAGAACTATATACACTTTCTGTTTTAGATTTCCGTCTCCATATTCTGTACTTCAATTTACCTTAAAAGAGTATCCGTGTAACTGTTTCGGTTTAAATCCAAGCGCTGCGGAATATTTAAGCCAGTGCATCGGTCTCTTTTACGCTGATGCAATCAGATAATAGAGACTTAAATAAACTGATCTACTGGTGTTCCCACTGCTAGGACTATACTATAACAAATGTCTCCACACGTGTACATAAAGATATTTCACCAATCATTAATCGAACATTTTAATCAATCATTAATTTATTGAAAACTTCTTAAACTTTCGTTCTAGATGACTATTTACTGCACCGATTTGGAGACACTTGCATTCAGGAGGAGGATAGATTGAAATTATCGCAGAATAAGATAAGTTGAATAAATTTTCAGTTTAAAGACTAGAAGAAAGAATGTATTTAATGACTCATTACCAGTAATTTGGAACATTTTTGATGTAAAACTTTCATTGGTCTAGGCTATGGGAATTTTTACGAAAGAAGTTTGCTATTTTTATAATCAGTAATAAATAGGCCATATATTAATGAAACAGCCGTTTCGCAGTATATGACCAGTAGCCCAGTAACACACAGATACACGGTTCAAATCCTGGACCACATGTTGGGGGATTTAACTGATGGTAAGGTTTTTTCGAACCCGCCTGTCTCTCGTCTCATTTTCATATCATCACTGTTATTCAATATTATACAGTATCTCTTCCAATTCTGGTTCTATTAAAGTTCACATACATTCTACAGAACTACAGTTGGAGCTTTTAAAGTTAGTCCTATCGTGTTCGGAAGAAGTTTTAACTTTATTATTCACGGTTAACTTTTACGAGCAAAATGTTACGCTTCAGAAGTAGTTAATAGAACTTGCAAAGATACATAGAAAAAATTAAGTACATTTTTCAATAACATACTTATAGGCGTATATATAGATAATATTGTTTTTTACAATTCAGACAAGTATCGTAAATATTTAAAATTCCGCTAAGATCTGTCCATATTTTTCTTTGATCTACTGTGCTAAGATTTCTTTATCCGTCTTTTTTCTGCAAGATTATCAATCAAAATTTAAATAGAAACTTTATGAAGAAAAGTAAGGAACAAAAACATAGCAACGAATACAGATTTTTTTAAATTCTACAGTGTCTTTCATGTTTTAAAGTTTTTAATGCGTCTATTATGAAAATTCATTCACTTTTTATTTTGGATGACATATGGAAATGATTTTAATTTTTACTCCGAGTTCTCTGTTCGTGTTCTTTCATAGGTACTTAAGTTTGACTCTGTGTAGATTGGTCAACATTACCAAAAATTTTATTAATTTATAAGAATTTACTTTTTAAATTTACATAAATTTGTATTAATAATATTAATTTATTCGTTCGGTTTCCTTACATTCATTTATGAGATTAGAATAGCTACATTTTATGAGAATTGCTGTCTATTACTAGTTAAAACCTGCAGATATTAAACAGTTATCGTTTATTGTAATTATACTTATGTTATTATTATTGGTCCCAAAATAAACTTAAAGAGTTCCCAACGCTCACTGAATCGGTATTAGTTTATAATTTTATCTTTCTTCGCGAAACCATAAATAAAACTTGCTCATGCATGTTTTTGATTATGAAACAAGAAATATTTTTATACGTTTAAAGATTAAAAGTAATTTTTTTTGACTTTAGATGCTCAAAATTCCGACTTTAAAATTGAGTTTTTTTGTGGACTAATACTGTAAAGCTTTTGAAAGTAAATAAATAATCAACTCTAGTTAATTTTTGTGTATTATCAAGAACACATTTAAAAAGGAATACAAAGTTTCTTAAGAACTGCTATATAGATACAAACTTGCTGATTGGTGAAGTTTATACAATACAAGGTTGCTGAATGAGCGATTAAACTTTCAGTTGTTCGTATTCAAAACTTTATATTGAAAGAAATATAAATTTTATACAATAAGAGAAAAGTGAAAATGAAACTTTGTGTATAAATATACTGTCGTATAAATACATAGTGTAAATTGCGCGAAGAGATCTACTAGAAGTCTCTGGGGGAACAATTTGAATAAATACATATAATCAACGACAAAGGAAGAAATGCGAGATAAAACGAAATCGGAACAACCAAAAAAAAGTATTTGGTAATTTATAAACACTGAATAACAGAAATTGTATAAGAATTGAAGGTGATGATTTTAATTCAAAGAACCTTTATAAGTTATCTTGTAAGCACTCTTTATACATAATATATAGATGACATAGCCAATATATTTACGCCTTCGTCGTCAGCCGATTACATCCACTGCTGAACATAGGCCTCTCCCAATAGTCGGGGGATGTGAGAAGCCAGAGCCTGGTTTGTTGATTAGCAGGGTGCCACAAGCAGACGAGGTTGGCACGGGTATATTGACTTGTTGTTTGGGATCCTTTGCACCCCTATCTATTCCTTAAATTTTGTCAAATGTAATATGTGTGCTACCTTTATCATCATTACTTTTTATTTTTCATTTACTTCCGTTAGACTCATGTTCGTGAATACTGTTTTGGAAGTAGGTATACTTAGTTAGGAATTAACTACATCGCGTGGCTTGCAAGTAATTTATCCCTGAAGCGTCAAGCTATACTACATACATATTCTACTAGGTATATAAATTGTGGGCAATTGCCTAACTTTGTAAGGCGTCTCGGTTCAGGTAAACGTTTAAACTTCAATTACCATGCAGATAGACTGGTCGCAAATAAGTTATCAGGGAAGTACAATTAAGATGAACCGAAAGATTCCATTTACCTTCTGATTACAGTCATTTGTGCACTACATTTTCCGAGATATAATACACAAATATTTATAGAAACAAGGTATAAAAGTATGAACTATTTCATTGTTTGTATCATTGGAGTTTTATTAGAAATTATTTCCAATAAATTTTAAATATCTTACCTTAGTGCGAGTCCATCGACTCTATCTTCACTGGCGATACTAGATCGCGGTGAACTACCGAGCCTACTGCTGGCCGATTTGCGACGCAGTTCGTGATTATCCGAATCTTCTTTGTTTGTGAAGGAGATCCTGGGAGCGTGAGCTTTGAGTCCGCATACTTTATGACCGGGTACACCGCGACAGATTAGTTGGCTCTGGGTGATATCTGAAACAAAAACGACATCTAAAATATAAATTTGTTACAAATCTAAACATAATCCAGTCGTAGATATAGCTCAACTGATACAGAAGCTGAAGTAACACCAAAGGAGTCATATGGTTTGAATATCAGATGGCTTATAGGGAAGGAATATCCGTCTTATATCCATAATAGATGACCTGATTGATATATAATATGCGTCGTGATGATTTATATATAATATGCGTCTTCACACATGCATTAATTCGACTTAAACTTTGGTAATGGAGTTAAAATTATATAAGACAATATATAGGTCGAAGTTATAAATAAATATTAAAGTCAATATTCATCATCATCAGCAGAAAAACATCCATTGCTGTACATAGGCCTCCCTCAAAAATCTCCGTTCTGATCTGTTCTGTGCTGTCTACATCCAGCGCTTTCCCGCGACTTTCACTAGATCGTCGGTCCACATAGTGGGGGTCTTCCAGCACTACGTCTACTGTTATGTCAATATTACTATAATAATAAAATAACTTCCTACATTTCAGAGAAACGAAGGCTTCGTGATGCTTATTGATAAAAACGGTTTGAATTCCGGAGCGGGAATTTAATATAAACGGTCTGTTATGTCAATGTAGAGGATGAGCTGCCGTAAAGCGTTTAATATCCAGTGTTTAATATCCAGTATCCGATCCATGTCCAGTTGCGGCCGTCGCTTATTGCTTTAATTGATTCCAAAACCTATACGTGTATTGTAATTTTTTTATAATTTTTCGTGTTGTACGTAACGTAAAAATAACTAAGATAACTATTACCAAATGCCAACGGCAAACCTCTCATTTAAAAAATATTTAGTGCCCGAATTTCTACTAAAATTTGTTAGTTTTCTCTTTGTAGTCTAAGATCGTCTAGATAGGCGGATACCTATCCTTCTGTACAGTACCTATTGCTTCTGTCAATCAGCACTGTACAATCATTACTGGGTTCTAGTATTAAGTCCGCGATAACTAATGAATTAATTACGGTAAAGACAACAATTAGTCTTAAAGCGAATTAAACATATTTTAATGTAACCGTGTCGACCGATTTCGTCGAAATCCGTATTGTCGGTCACTGAGGAGGTCGTGATGCTCTAGGTATGTCATGAGGCGCGA
>DWLS01000938.1:0-25186 GCA_018246255.1 Pachliopta kotzebuea | reverse complement strand
TTCCCCCCCCAAAAAAAAAAAAAAAAAAAAAGTGTTAGAAGTTTACGTGGTGTAGTTTAGTTTTTGTTGGTTTAAGATGTTTTTAATTTAATATCATGTCTAATACAAGTTAGAGAGAAAGAGAGAGAGGGACTTGATGAAAGTATAATGAGTTGATTGATTTTTTTTATTTCTAGAAATTTTCTACTTCATCTATTGCGTAAGGTAATTCTTTTCAAAATTTTGTTTCTAATTAACAGAGGCGTACGTTCGATTCCGACGGACCTTTAACATCTGGTGGAAACTAGCATGTGTCTAGAACAAATTTCTTGGATATGTGCTAATAACCAAAACTTAACCTGTGTGGTGGATAAAGCATTGTGAGTGAAAATTCCATATCCCAGTAGTGGGAAAATTTTGAGGGTAATATTATTATAAATTAAAGCTTGAAATCCCGTATCGGCCAGATATATTAACCGTAGCACCCGGTGGCCTCGTTTGACCCCAGCGATAAGAGGTTCGATCCTTATTTATCGCACTCCGACACGACCTCCGGTTTGATAGAGCAACCGTTTGAAGGAACTTCGTGAACCAGTGTTATCGCTAACGCACCGATAGGCTTGTGGCGTGGCCCCGACGGCGTATGGGACGGGGATTCGAATCTAAACGTAATTTCGTGTTAATATGAGATTTATTCGAAAGTACACACTCAGAAAGAAATCTCTTTATAAGAACGAAATTCATCAAAAAATCTCTACTGAATCACTTTTTAGGTAGTTAAAAATTTTAGTTATAAATTGAATTCAATAATTGTTTAATTTCCGATACATTATCATCAGCAGACGATCTCTCATTGCTGAATATAGATCTCCAAAAATAATTACTCCAATCCGTTCTGCGCTGTCGGCATCAAGCGGTTTCCCTCGACCTCCACCAGATCGTCGATCCACCTTGTAAGGGGACTATCATCACAGCGTTTACTGATATGCGGCCGTTGTTCTAGGACTTTCTTGCCCCATACGCCGTTAGCCCTTCTAGTGATATGCCCGGCCCATTCCCACTTAAGCCGGATATTTTTATTCTACGGTTTTCATGTCTAGTTTGGGTCTCACCGCGGATTAAAATAGCAGTTGGTCTCAGCGATCATTCAATTCATACTTGCCACGTGCCGTCCCGTGTCAGCGTTGTTAAGAGATGAGAAGCAATTTGAAATGGGTGACGTAATCATAGACATGTGTAACTTATCGACGCCAAGATGGAGAGTTATTCCTTACATACCACCTTAATTAAGAATAAAGTTTTAAATTTGAAAGGACTTGCTCGCAGGATCAACAATCTAATTTAGATACCTATTAGGCATCGCTGAGTGAATTGTAATTATCCTTACAAGGCCATATCCTGTTGGTGTCTTCCGTCAGGTTTTGGTATATACAGAAGTTAGCAAAAATTCACCTACAGTAAATTAATATTTTACACTTAACAATTAATAGCTGTTCGGATATATAAAATATTTCAAGATATTCTTAATGTTCAGTAACAGTAAAGATTTAATCCTACCTCCTGATCGAATTCTGATAGATTTTGAAAAATGATGACCCTTACGGTGCAAAAACAGGATTTTTTTTGTAAGCGTTAGTTTAATCAAATTAATCTGCTTTTGTTCCTATTAATAGTCGTAATTCTTGTTCATAAACATAAGAGTAGTGACGAAAAAGTGTTGATCTTTGAACCTGTATTAAATTTTGGTACCACACAATGACTGAAATAGATAACCTTTTTGTGTATGGTTATTTTTGAGAGCCATTATTAATATTTAAAACGAACTCCTTTTTTATTATTATACTTAATGTCCATATCAAAACTTTCCATATTTCCTTATTTATGATTAAACTAAATACATAATAAAATATTTCTGTTATAATGGCGATCAAAAGGGATCGTTATGAATCTTTAATATTCATGAATTTTAGTATCCAAAAGTATAATGAACCTTTAAGTTTAAACATTTTTTTGAAGACATTGTAAGGCCAAACTAATTATTCAAATGATAGAGCGCTCCAAACTTTTTAAACGATTAATTTCCTTCGCTGCAGAGGAAAATTTTATGTTATTTTTCACATAAATTATCTTTAACTGAAGCACCTCTTTAAACTTTCCAAGTAAATGTTAATACTTCCACAGCCTTTTACAGGCTACATTGATCTTGTTACAGATTCTTAATATCATTCATAAGTTATAAATTTAAGCGAAGAAACGAGCACGGTGCTCACCTGATGGTAAGTAATACGCTTGCCCATAACCACATGATAATGATTAAGATGTTATACTCAACACCACATTGCGTTCGTCGTCTTGAGACGTAAGTTGTTAAGTCCCTTTACCCCAATAATTTCACTAGAATACCTCACCCTTCATACCGAAACACAGTAATGTTTGCACATTACTATTTGGCGGTAGAAACAGGAGTTGCGATGGTATCTACGTAAAAGGTCTGCAATAGAGACTTGCGAAGAGTAAAACTTTATTTAAAGTCCTTAAGCAATATATATTATTTGTGGTATCCCTAACTACTGACCTTGAGTGTAACGAATGTTACGTTTTCGGTATGGCCTGGCTAATTGGCTACTCCGCAGCCGGAGCTGAGTGTGGTCCGCAAGTGAATTTGTTGCTACACCGATGTCTATTTGAGTTGTGGTTGAAGCTGTAGAACTGAATTCATTAGTTAGTTTTAGAAACTATCTGAATAGTTTTCCTGTTTTAATTGACATTCAGCTTTTATATAGTTTTATATATGTGTATTAGCATTATCAGCCGGATAACGCCCACTGCAGGATCTCCAACGGTCTTGCATTGCCCGCATCTAGCGGCTTGCCGTGACTTTCACCTGATCGTTGGTCTACTCTGAGGGGGTCTGTCAACACTGCATTTACGGGGCTGCCATTCGAGGACTTTACTGCCGCATCAGCCACCAGCCGTTGGAGCGACGTATCCTGCTTGTTGCCACTTAAGTCTAGCAATCTTATGTTAGTGACTTTAATTCTCTTGCGGATCTCCTCACATCTGAATCGATCACGCAGTGAAACCCTGAGCATAAGCTTCTCCATTTCTCTGTCTGTGACTTTGAATTTATTCTTACGGACCACTGTAAGCGGCTACGTCTTAGCTCCATAAGTCATCACAGTCATATATTGATAACTCTCGTTTGATACCGATGTCACTCTTTTACCATTCTTACTACTGTACTACGAGTTATGACAAAGTGTTTCATTTCCTCCTTCATAATGCGAGCAGCGAAGTATTGGAAAAATCTGTCGGCGTTAGTGTTTCCAGCATGACTTGGTAGTTAAGAAAGTAATGAAAAATCTACTTCTATACTCTCTTCACTATCAAATACTACATCGCCATTTATCATCAGTGGGACCGTCCTCAAGTACTAAGTAATAAAATTATAGTTCGTTAATAATAAGCCATGTTCAGTAAACAGAATGTTTACTTGATTAAAACATTTTTTCCATGGCAAAATAGTAGTTCCTTTTAGAATGTTTATACTGCACTTCACAGTCTGTTTGAAAAAATTGCTATTTTACGACTTGAGTAAAATAACAATTTTTGTTACCTCTGTAACTTTATTAGTTACAAAGCTATTATATCCGAAACATAATAACCTTTGTAATACACAAATTAGCTGCTAGAATAGACCGTGCTGTGGGGCACCAACTACCTGGAAGGTCTTCTGTAACAGATTAAGTAGACAAAAGCAGAGCTCCCTCCTTCCCTCACCCTTTTCACAAAAAAGATTTTATAAGAAAAGTTATAGATTTGTGTCGGATTTATTACAGTACAATACAAATACATAAGGATATAAGCAACTGAATTTTACTTTTATCATCACAAAGAGGAAGTGGAAGTTATAAAGTGACTGCGGAAATGGGTGAAAGTAACGCTATCATTATTTTTATAATTAGTATAATCTTACCTGATAAGAGCTGGTTTACTTTGAAAACAAGTGGTATATCACACAGCTAATTATTGAAGAATGTTAGGTTTATCAATGAAATGTACGTGAAGAATTTTCTATTTACTGAAAAATACTTAAAAATAACGAATAGTTAAAAATAAAATTTTGCAGACTTATATATGTTAAGCGAGTAATTTATATGATAGTGAGTGTCATGACTGTCAGAAGGTGATTCTATTATAATATTCACACAACACGTGAAGCTTTAGCTACAGTGAATTATTTTAATAGGGAATTTGCTTCACGTACGTTGAAACGAAATCGTTTGCGAACACTCGTCTCACGGGACACGTGCTGCGCAGGCATCGCTGCGCATACACAGCCGCTAAGATTAGCCAGCTTATCGTATTTTTTTTATTTCGTTAATAGGACCTTCAATACGTTCACCTGATGGTAATTGATACGCTAGCCCATAACAACGCGGCGCAGGTTTAGATTATATACACAGCACCACATCGCGCTCATTGCCTTGAAACGTAAGGGATTAAGTTTTGTTATCCCAGTAATTTCACAAGCATACAGCACTGATCAAACCAGAATGAAGTAATATTTGCACTATTGCGCTATTTGGTCTTAGAAATAGGAGTTCTGGTGGTATCTACCTAGACGGTATCCAGGAATAGAGACATACTACCAGTACATGTGCTTTTGACAATGAGGCACTAATTAAGATAGTATACAGAACACAACATTCTGTTCTGGGTATTGCGACATAAGATGTTGCTCGGTACCCCAGTAATCAGTAGTATTAGTACCTTTCAAACGGGAACACAGTAATGTTTGCGTAGTAGTTTGTCGGCTGCAACGCAAAGTTCTACCAATAAGGTTTACACTAAAAAAAAGTTTGATTATAGTATAGATATAGCAAATATTACTGCGTTACAGTTAAAAACTCCTATTACTAGTTACATTAATGAGGAAACTACATGTAATATGTAGCGACAGCGACGAGTGAGATGTAGTGTTTTATAAATATCGCAACTACCGCTATATTGTTATTGGCAGCCACTTATCTATAACGAGTTAACGTTTGACCTGAACTCTACTGTATCACTTATCATCAGGTGAATGCCTTGCTCGTCTCGTGGACTTTCGAGAATCCTTTCCACCTTGCGGAGTTAACAACCATCCTCTAGGTATCAAGGAGTACGACAAGAACAATAGATAACAACGCCGTGGATGGTTAACCGTGCTCGTCTAGAACTATTAGATGCTCATGGCTTTTACAGTTGGTATACAGCAGCGCTGATGTGTGCGTAGTAGTTAGCAAGGTGGGTTAAAAAGAATTATACCAACAACCAAAACAGATGAATGTCATGCTCGTTATATATAAAAAATGTTCGTCAGTCTCTGTGCCGGTGTATAATGCTACCAATTCTGACTCAAGTTGGCGTTATGAAAGCGTTGCGTGCGGTGTCGTCGCAGCGTACCCCGGACCGGTTACAATGTGGAGCACCGCTCTGTGCTCGTATTGCCCACGCCCTCTGTTGGGTAAACGAGCACAGTATGAAGAATATTAATCGAGCATGTAACATTGGAAGCGTTTTGTACATAGCCCTGTTTTTGCTAGATTTCCGTTGTAAATCACCGCAGTTCCTTTTGCAGCCGCAAAACATTACTGTGCAAACATTATTGTGTTTCGGTTTGAAGGGTCCTTTGGCTACAGTAATTATTGGGGTAATGAGACTTAATATGTTTTTTTTATTTGATTGTTCCCTTTGGTTAGATTGGGCCAAGGTTCATCTATCTTCTTTCTTTTTGTATAATTTCAATTTATTTCCTTCTTACTACATACCTTTCCTCCCTTTCTTAATTTCGTCTAACATTCTGATAATTTATCATTCCATTTACTTCTTTCATACATCTCGCTCAATGAGTTAATCAGTTTTTTGTTTACTTTTACATTTTGTTTTATTAGTACCATTTGCCTTAGTGTTATCTGCGTGTGTTTCACTTGCTGTTACGTGACTGTCCTTCTCGTCTTGTCGCTTTGAGTATTGAAAGCATATTTTTTTAAATCATATTCGGTATTAAATTGATAGTATTTTATATTAAAAGCTGAGAAACCTGTATACAGAATAGAGTGCTAAATCCCATGTAATCCGTAACATTGTTTGTCTATTTATTTCTTTTACGTAATCTCCTTAACGGATCCGTGCTATAGTGGTAAACCGCTTACCCAGTAAAACAGAGTTTCCTAGTTCGATTCCGATGCCGCATTTGAAGTTTGTTTGGAAGTAGCTGTATGTGATGTAAGCTTTTATTACCCACCGCCCACGCTTTTATTATCATCGATAACGAAAAACTAATGTAACCTTCTGGTAAAACAGGTTCAATCCGTGTACAGAAGTGTATTTTTTTGTATCGTTCCTCTTTGTATTGTAGGTAAGGGTCTTTTTCGTTCATTATCTTGTATCTCTCCTTTATTTTTTACATTCCTTTTACTTAACTTATTCTTTCCTTTCACTCCACATGTTTTCCATCTTTCATTCCTACTACCTATCTTTTTGTCCTCATTCACGCGTCGCCTTCCATACGTATAGATGTGTTAGACGTCTCATCATCCGAATGAATAATATAAAAATATAAAGTTCATGATAAGTTTTAACTTGTCGCGTTATACTTAAGTAAAATGTATTCTGTTCAGAGGCGTTCACATAACCGCGGCACAAGAACTCTCAGTTAGAAATTGAGAGTGGATTACTTTTTGTATTGTGATCGAGTGCGACGGTACGTTACCTGTAATTTAATTATTACACGTATTACACGTAATCAGTTACGCTGTCTTGTTCTTGTTGTTTAGCACACGAGCGGGTAATTGTTACCAACCATTACCTATTCATGTGTAAAACCAGTTGAGGTTCTGATTCTTGACTCATAAGTGAAAGGGTTTTATTAATATCTAAATAGTGTGGAGAAACGTTATATTTGTTGATATAATTTTTCCATAAAATCTATATAAAGTATATACATAGACAATGAATTAGTTGTAATTTTTGTCGATCTGTTTATTGATCTTAGTAATGATTTGAACAGCTGAACAGATATTGACTAGACTTTCATTGACACATACCTGATGTTAGACATCCTAACTTAGATAATCTTTGTGTAAAAACAATGTATACATAAAAATAAGTGTATGTAACTGTTAGTGGTCATTTATTTTCAAACCACCAGAAGATTATAATAATTCGTACGAAAAGTAAACAGGAAATATTAAACAGAAAAGCATAGATTAAATATATTTACACTGCGAATATGACGATGAGAGTAAGGTTACACTATGAAAGAGGAAGCAGGTTTCTTTTATAATTATGGGATTTTTTATGCAATAAGGCGACGAGACGAGCGGGACGTTCACCCGATGGTAAGTGATGCAGTAGTCTATAGCAACGTTGCGCTGTTTAAGATGGTAGACCTAGTACCAGATAGCGCTTATCGCATGAAGACGTAAGGTGAAAGTGTCGTTATCCCAGTAATTTCCCTAGCATACAGCACATTTCAATCCGCAATACAGTAATGTATGCATAGTCTCTTCTAGTCCTATACGGTCTCTGGTAACGGAGACATAGTGGGAGAATTTCAGTTAACGTCGTTTTATTATCTGATATACAAACGTATATACTCAAAGGCAACACTTGATTGGCGCTTCAATATCCATTTGTCCTTTGTCATATAACCAACTAACAAACTGTCATTTAAACGCATTGTGACATAGACAGGAAATGCATTGGAATGTTCACGACAATCCAATTTCGCAGTGAAGTCACCTTCTCTTGGGTATATCGATGCGGCAATGTGACAGCTTTGTAGTTACATATGAATTATATTTCAAATTGTCGAGATATAAAAAATCTGTTTTACTTCTCCCAATTTTGTGAAGGAATTTGTCATACGCCAACACGTACTTGGCTAACATTGTGAATTACTACTCTGACTTTCTCCTACCCAAAATTGATAAGATCTCTTTTGCCAGAGACTGTCTAGGTATGTACTACCGTAACTCCAATTACTACCGCCAAATAGTAATGTGGAAACATTACTTTGTTTCGGTTTGAAAGGGGTTGTATGCTAATAAAATTACTGGGGAAACGAGACTTTACTTCTTATATCTCAAGGTGACGAGCGCAATGTGGTGCTGTATATAAGCATTTTAACCAGCGTCATGTTATAGGCAAGCGTATCACTCACCATCAGGTAAACGCCGTGCTCATCTCGTCGCCTCTTCGATTAAAAAAATAATTATCCTGGTACATACTGTAACGTACTGTAACGAAGTTCGATTTCTAGTATATCGCAACACGGCATATGTTGTAACAATCAAATGTAATTATTTCAGAGTAAAACTAAATTATCATTTTCACTCTGCTGAACACAGGTTTGCTTAATGTTAAATAATTACCTTACTGCCGAGTTGGTGAGTGGAAAGCTGCTATCCACTTGGAAACGTTTCCTACTTAGCAGCTCTTGTACAGTAGCCAAGAGCACACAGGTAGCGGATAAAAATATTTAATGCCGAACACAAAATTGTGTAGTAAAGCGATAAAATTTGTCGAACTGAAAATTATTTGGCCGAAAATTTAGTGGATTGTATCTCGTAATATATTAACTGCTATAAAATACAATTTGGGATATGAAATATTGTGCAGGCAAGATCTGATGTACTTTGGCACGGCACCAACTGGCCGCGCCCGCCCAGATAATATTGCCGTTTAACCTTTCTCGGGGTACGTTTTTAAAAATGTTTATCTACCTAAGTAATGTGGCGAAATTCCGTCTTTAAATCGACGTTTATTTTGTTAATAAAAAGGAGAGGATAAGGGATAGCTTAAATACAAAAGCTATAACGGGGGAATATACACACATTGCGTATTATACTACGCATAAGTTATCAATCAAAGTATTGTTTTTGTGTGAAAAATTATTCTATGAACTATAAAAATTAAATCAAAGCTTAAAGTACTCTTAAGTACATTCATTCAAGTACATTCATCATCAGCCGATAGACGTCCACTGCTGGACATAGGCCTCCGTCAATAGTGGGGTACTTGGACTATCTCCCACCACGTTGGATCAATGCGGCTTGGTGGGGTGTAGCACATTACAACGCTTATAAATTTTGAACCGGAACATCTCTACATAAATACTATTTCAAGATAAAATGAAGTACAGGATAAGGAGATGAGCATTTCGAAATAACAAAACTCAACCGGTTAAGTAGATATGAAAAGCCAAAGTTAGCATTGTGGAAGGAGAGATACTGAAAATAAAAACTTCACTGAGAATCGAACTCATGTCCTTCGTGTGCAAAGCATAAAAATTAGGTCTTGGATATTTAGTAAGAAATGATAATCTATGAAAAACCTATTATTACTAATAATTATAAATGAAGATGAGGTATATATTTAGATTCGTCCTTTGAATTTTTTGGAGGATAATGCGAATAGTGAGAAGAGTATGGGTCTACTCGTAATTTCTTATACTACAAAGGCTTTCATTTAAATTCCCCAATCTCTAAATCCATACAATTTACTCACAGTTCAAACCTTGCGCCGTTTTAATAAATATAATCCACTGAAATTGATCGGAAACCGGTCCCGTCAGTCTCTGCAGCAGCCCGGGGAGCGAATTTTGAGGTCTCTTGGGGCTCCAACCGAATGGAATCCCGCATGTTGTGAATGCCCGCTCTATTAGGCACCGTCGGATATGTTAAGTTCAGGATATTCGTATTGGGGCCGAGTATTTGCGTTCAACTTGTGTTGTGTAGGGTAACAATCAGTTTGCACTTCACTAACATATTTATTTACAACTTATAAATACCTTTAATTTTTTTATTAAATTGTTTTAAGATTATAGGGCGTTTATTTAGTATCTTTTAGTTATAATAATTGTCACATAAATTTAACTGTGACCAGCACTAGAAACGTCTGATTCGTAGGTTGTAGTCATTACACTAGTATTACTGGTATGGTGTTAATTAAATCATTATATATATTGATCTATGTTTAGCAATGGACGTGTATCGGCAGATGATGATATATTGATGAAAATGCTACTTCTGACAAAAGGAATGCTCTAAAAATTTGCTTCAGAATTTATCTCTGGATTTAAAAATTGGTGCTTCCTTAGCTAAACAATTTTAATATATACAAACTAGAATTTGGTATGTAGTAATACTCTAATTATGTATATACATAAGTACACATATATATACTATACACAAGCCCAGAAGGATTCTTCTAAGGTTTCTTTTAAGATAATTTGAACTTCCACCACGTGACTTGTTACTATCATACTTGGCAATAAAAGCAAGCTTTTTAAATCGATTTCCTTTTCTTTTGTAATATTATAACCGACACAATTGTTTTGGTGAAAAAGGCCCTATGTTTTATCTGGGAAAACGTTCAGCTAACAGGAAGCGTCAAAGACCTACTATCATTTAATAGTAGGAGAAACTTTGTAAAGGTTACTTTAGGATTGTCCTTATAATCTGTAACGTTTGGGCGCACGTTGTGTATCTGAAGGCGAGTACATCTCGGATATTATCCGTGCTCTCCTATATTCTGGAGTCGAGTGAGTGATTTTGTGCATTGTGCGCGGTGCTATTGTAATGCAAGTTAGGGGCGAGCCGTTGCCCTCGTTAGCGATGTTACGTACGTTGTGTACGAGAACTGGGGATTCCGTCCGTGTATATCCGATATACATGAACCGGCGGAACTAACAACAACTTGAGGATTAGTTAAGCAACTTGCTTAATGTGTACTAACACTACCTACACACTGTAAATTGTCTTAGAGATCGAGGCCACATTTTAAGTTTGGTTCGCGGTCAGATTTCTCGATCCAGTAGGGCTGACTACCTGCGTTCACCTGATGGTAAGTGATACGTTTGCCCATAAATGGTTAAGATGTATACACAGCATCACATTGTGCTCGTCACTTTGAGACGTAAGGTGATGTCTCATAACCCCAGTAATGCCACTAGTATACAGCACCCTTCAAACCGGAATACAGTAATGTTTGCACATTATTATTTAGCGGTGGAAGCAGGAGCTGCAGTGGTACTTACCTAGACGGTCTCTGACGTTAGATTCCTACCACCAGTGATGTTGTGAAGGCACCAATACTTGAAGTTATGACCATGACCGCTCTGTCAGGAGTGATACCGACAAAGAAGATCTATTATAAACTAAATATTATTTGTAAATCAATATCCGTGTCTTTCATGTCACCTTTCAAATCTTAATTATGATTGCCCCAGAAAGATAAAAACAAAATTACAGAATCATAATACCAAATGAATTTTGTTACACTACTGTGTAACTGGTTTAGTGATCAAATAAAAATGTCATTTGGTTTTTTTTCTGTCTGGGTATGATGTCATGTGGTAATCTAGACGGTCTCCCGCGACGGACATCAAAACTTCAGTGTTCTATATAAAAAGACAACAGTATATTTAAATAAAAACTTTTGTAATCATTCGTTTAATCCTTAGGTCCTATCGGGGAGGTAATTAAAAGGAATAAAGGGTGACAGCAACTAAAGGTAAAGACAGAAAAGAATAGATACGACATATAAAAGAGTACAAAACAAAACGGAATATGGAAAATTGTAACACAAATATAAGAAAAACAAAGAAAAAGATATGTAATCTTATTGGAATTACGTAAGCAAAATTGTAATTAATATGTAACAAGAATAAGTAAGTGGTAAAGAAAACGAACAGAAAATGTATAAGCTGAAATAAAAAAAAATGTAAAATAAAACAAGGAAACAAATCAAAAAGAAATGAACCAATCTTTGTAAAACATAGAAAGTAGCGTTTGAAGTTTGGGAGGTGATGTGGTGAGGAAGAAGAGAAAAATGTTTATAGAGTATTATAAACAAAGAGAGAAGATAGTATGAATAAAGAAACCTATGTGATGTAGCAGGGAAACACGGAAAAAGAAAAAGGAATTTTAAAAAATGTTAGAAAAATTTCCTGTTCCACTTTACGAGGGAACGATTTTAAAAAATAATCCTTCGTCTTATCAGATGCTAGTGTAGCGTCTACGTACCGGTAAGCATAGTGCTGGAAGGCCCACCACTAGGTGGACCTATGATCTGGTGAAGATCGCGGGAAACCGATGTATGCGAGAGTTGAGGATCTTTAAAGGAGGCCTATGTCCCGCAGTAGGCGTTTGTCGGCTGATGATGATGATTCGATTAATAGAATCTTGAAATCTGCTATTTGGTTTCCTATATTAGGTACCTGGTCTTCGGTGGTATTAGGTCTTTTTTACACATCCTGTCTTTGATTTCTGTTCTACTGTATCAATAATTTGTACCAGCATGCTAATAGATAATCAAGATAGTATTGTCTTTGCGTATTTTTTCTGTTTTGTGCTGATACTGTTTTCTGTTGATTACTACTACTACATTTATATGTAGTTCGTAAATTAACAATCCTAGGAGAATTTCTGTTTTACTTATAATATAAAATTTTAAATATACGTATAATAAATAAAAAAAAGTTTTATTAAGTGTTATTCTTTCTATTCTTATGTATAATTTTTTTTAATTTAACAGTCAGATGATTTGACACATTTACATAATGGTAATGCTGCTGCCCCATAATATATGATTTTAGTCAGAATGATGCACACTGCACCCCATTTGTTTATCGCTTTAAACCATGAGATACGCCCTTCAAATTGTAAGAAAGTAATATTTGTTCACTGCTCTTTGTCCGCAGTATATAAACCTGTCTAGACGGTCTCAGTCAACGGAGACCAGAAATGTATCCTTTAATTTGCCAACTCTACGAGCCCGTGTAAACATTGTCACATATCTGTGTAATAAATTATCATCTGTCCGTCCATAACCGTTTCCCTTTCCTCGCGGTGACGCAACCCTAGTACAATGCTCATAGTGCGCTGTGATGTCACACTCATGTGAGCGCAATTCAAATTAACCAATGATTGGGTTCGATGATCTCCGCTCTCACAATGGAATATATAACCTGGTTGAAGGACTGGACAGAAATCGTTTATTTATTTATTTATACACATGACTTAATGTCTCTAAATAGTTCTTTCTGCATTGGGTGATTACAAGATGCCATGAGGTAGGTTACACAAGATTTCGCTGTAATGTTTTGAAAAGAGATCCCGTGACCTCTCCAAACACTGAGAACGACCACTAAGGGGGTTTTAGTGGGTAAAAATCTTCACATAACCTTGACTTTTCCTCAGAAGGCAAGGTATCTTTCCGAAGATTTTCCCCCGAAAAAAAATTATATGGGATTAGACTAAAAGCAGAATGATTATGAAATATGTACATGTAAAAATAAATGCATCAGTACATACATACTGTATAAAAAAAAAAAAATGAATACAGACATCGATATACCTAAAAATGTATTTATTAGGACCTAGCCAAAGCAATCGGATTATCAGAACGTTTACTCTTCATAACTATCAGCCGCTGGTTATTACTGGGTACAGAAAAAAAGGTTTTGATTAAAAAAAATTTTTTTGTTCGCAGGTATGTTTCGACAGAATTCTGAAATTGGTATGATAAAAAAAAACAATTATTCTTCGCTTCTTTTAAATTTTATGATAATTACTTCTTATCTACAGCAGTCTTCATCAGTTCTCAGGAATATACCGATGCCTCTCTGCACTACGCTTAATAACTAGTTATAAAGAATATCAACCTTCCTATGAGATACAGCATTACTATTTTTAGAAATTATTCAGATAACAAGAGTCAATAATTTGTTTCTAGGAGGGAAAAATACGATGTGTTGAAGTATATCAACTTAACTTGCTTCATCCAAAAATTATTTATACATTCTTCATCAGCCGATAGACGTCTACTGCTGAACATTGACCTCCCCCAATGATGGAGGGATCTGGGCCATCTTCCAACACGCTCGCCCGATGAGGATTGGTGGGTTGTATCATCCTCTTCATTGGAAGGTGGTGGGTATCATACTAACTAGCGCTATATCATTATAGGCAAGCTTCACTTACCATGGCAACAAATAAAATATATATAAATATTACAAACAGACTTTATGTGTAATTGTACAGACTTAAATAAAGTCTAGAATCCCACGTGAGTAGAAATCTTATTAACGGTCAATAAGCACATTATGTATACACGAAGTTCATTACGCAATACGTACAGTGCCATTTACATGCATCGGAATGGTCGCCGTCACCGTCTGTTGCTCTGACTCACAACTCGTCTGGGCATGCGGAATATATTAACTTAGACCACCGTCGCTAACTTATTGCTACTTGAGAACGATCGCAGTTTACGATAATTGAACGATTCTTATTATGTATTAGTTATAATTGAGCAGTTAGCAATGACTGTACTTCCGCAATTCTTGAAAAAATAGAATAGTCGGACGGCTGCTGCAGTAACTACTTTAGACCAGCTCTAGATCTCTATTATTTTTTTACCTTAAAGCTTTATTGAAGTAGTTACTAAATAATGACCTTATTGTCACTAACCGCCTAAATACTTTAATATATGTTTAGTTTTGTACATATGCCTCCTCCAGGGGGGTTTAGGCCGTCTCCTACCACGCTGGCTCAATGCGAGTGGGTGATGAGCTAGAGCATTGCTTGTTAAAGATCATCGATGTTAGTAAGATAAAATGATGGTTACCGTAAACAAATTTTCTTTTTTATTACTAGTAATCCATTACCAGTCCTGCTCCGACTCTCTTAAGACATGACGATTTTCTTAAAAATGTTGATTAGGAGATTTTGAACACACTGCTCCAGGATGACGAAATTGAAAATCACTTGGGCGTGTAAAACTCTTTAACGAGTAATATCCACAGTGGATATTGTGATGAGCGGAAGCGGTGGAGAAAGCTTTAGGACGTCCTTTTATTATTTACGTTATCTTAACTGGAGCTATGGGATGGGGGATGTAAGGGATCCTACACAATAACTCATGAGATCCAAGCTATACTCACATGCTCGTGGTGCACCCTGCTAATTACCAAACGAGGCTCTGGATCCCCACTAACCCGCACGGGGCCAGCGTGGTGGGAGACGGTCCTAATCCCTCCAATATTGGAGATAACCTATGCCCAGTAGTGAACGTCTATCGGCTGATGGAGAACCGTAGCCATGAAAACTTTAATTTGATACACTTAGATTTTTGGTGTTAGGTCTCTTTGACGGGCTTGTTAAGCACATCCGGTAGATCCTCTTTCTTCCGCTAAGCCCTATCGTACAAAAATTAACCTATTCTAGTATTACGGAACAAGAAAATATGTAAAGAAAAAAAAATTTGAAAATACGGAGAATATATCCTCCGATATTCCATGTCAGGGGTTTTTTTTAAATAACCAATACACAACCACTAAAGAGAGAGTACTCCTATGGCTAGCAAGCAAGAAAACCATATGCGGCGTCGAGTATAACGTGGTCACTGCCTCTATGGCACTACGTCTAACCGCTCATGTTGTAATTCATGAGTTTTTAGATCTATTCCAGTTTTTTTTTTATTTAAAGGGAATGGGAGTTCACCCTTGGTAAGCTACCTTTCTTATATTGTAAACCTGTCAGACCAATACTGTTGTGTGTTCACGAAGCACAGTAACAGCTACTTTTTTTAATACCATAAGGCGACAAAACGAGCAATGTCTTCCACCTGATGGTAAGTGATACGCTTGCCCATAACAATGCGGAGTATGTTACGATGGCATATAGCACCACAGTGCTCATTGCCTTAAGACATGAGGTGTTAAGTTTTAATACCCTAGTAATTTCACTTGCTTACAGCATCCTTTAAATCTGAACACAGTAAAATAGGCAAATTACTATTTGGGAGTATAAATAGGAGTAACAGCCGCTTAAGTTAACAAGCCACATATAGACATAAAAAGAGGCGCCTGGAGTCACTGGATTAAAACCGCATAAGAACCTATTTTGAGGAATACATTACAACAGACATGTCTAGCAGTGGGCGTCCATCGGTTGAAATGATAATGATGATGAGACGTAATACGTGAAACAATTTACAACTCTACGTATGTTTGGTTAATATAAGTTTACTCTGCGCTCATCACGATGGCCCCAGCGTTATACGTTACGGTTCGGAGCTAGCGAACGGATGCGTTTCCGTCGTAAAATTACATATACCGATAACGTAACGTTTCTAAATAGACAGACTTTTTTTATACTTTTTTATGTCTGTGTGTATGTAAAGCTGTTGTGTAATTATCTTACATTGTCCATATCAATTTTTTTATCTTAAATTTAGAATTACTTAAATCGCGTTGAGGCAGAAAGTGCACAGGCATGCTCGTTTCTAGATCTTCTGGGATATATTCCCAATTGGAATACGACAATGCTCTCATAGCAACAGGTTTAAAATACGAGTGTTAGCTTACTAGGTCGGTTATAGAAAACCAGCAGATAAGCGCCCACAGCTAGACATAAATCTTCCTCACAGGTATTCACTACGTTCGGTCGTAGGCTGTCAGCATATAGCGGTTTGCCGCGACCTTCGCTTGATCGGTGGTCTACCTTGTGGGCGCCATCCATCACCACCAAAGCACCAAGTACCGCCACGAGTTATCATCCAAATTTCACAGTCATCATTTCACAGCGCTTGAATTTAACCAGTAATACACGGCAGTAATATAATAAAGATTACAACAACGTTATTTTAATCATCATCATCTCAGCCTATTATTAATATTATATGTTATTAATATTTATGTTATTTTAATATTATATGTTTAAACCTTAAGTAAAAACGGCGATAATATCCTCTGCTGGTAGAGGATGATCGGCTGATATACTAATAAATACGATTGATACCATTAATTAAATATATTAATGTTTCCTGAAGTTCTTTAGCAGCGGGTGTGCCTCGATCTAGTCCAATAAACTTTTCCTCATCGTTTTGCCTTGGGCTTTTTGCTTCCGGCTCTAGACAATTTTTACATTCGACTTCATACTGTCATTTTAACTAGGGCCTTCTCCATGTTCTACGATCATCTGCCGAATTATTCAACGAAAGCTTAGAAATGCGTTGTTAAATCTCGTGTCCATTGCGGTCGTCTAATTTGTATAAAATAATTGTGTGAAATAAATACATAAAATTTAATTTCTATGTGAGATGACGAAAAAAAATCGTGTTCATCTTTAAGTGGTGTAAATGGAGTAGGTACTTAAATGCAGCTTCAGCGTTGCACCACCGTTTAAGGGCTATAAAATTTTGAATCGTTGGTGGTTAGATAATAATGCGGAAATGTAATTATTACGTTTACAACTCTCACTTAGAGCGGACTGTTGCCATAAGAGGTGCCGGAGCAACTTTTGTTTCCCTGTGCAACTCGAAGAGGCGGTTGTGCAAGACGCACTGATAAAGGCTAAGCGCCCAGGGAGCCGGTATTCAGGCACAGAGCTTCAGCTCTTTCGCAACTACAGTCGTTTATGCAAAACCAGACTCAAAACTGCATCCAGGTATTGTGCTAACGACTTGATTCTATAAATCAGTTTCACTAAGTTTCAGCAGGGAAGTCATAAGATAAAGCGTTTTTAGTTTTACAATTTCATTATTTCTATACATTAAAGACTATCTTTATAGGCAAGAAGACAGTTAATTACCAAATTCATATTTGCTGTGAGTGTAAACGAGTGCAGTGGTTTATTAAAGGTCTATATGAAATACTTGCTACTTTCATGAGTTGTTCTTTCTTTCCCTTTCTTTCTATTTGCCCTATTTTATCTTTCCTTTAATTGCTTTTCGCATTTTACCATATGCGGAGTTTAAAATAACAGTGGGGATATTCTAAACCGTTTTAGACACAGTATTAGTAGTAGTTTATCCAACTTTAACTGTTGTTAGAAGCCAACTTCAAGTCATAACACTATAATCACTTAAGCTAAACAGAACAGTTTGTTCTATTAAAGAAATGAAGTTAAACAAAAGTAATATATGATAAGAGGTTTTTGATATTTGATTATCAGTTTCCCTACATGTATGATTACTAGACAGACCAGATATATGAAAAAAAGTTAATAAAATATTTTTTAGTCAAGAGTGTTAATTAAATTTTCTAATGTTCACACGGATAACCTAAGAATTGAACTTAATACGTCTATGTTACAAGGTATTTAAAAGTAATAATTGATCGCTTCCAACTTGGTCCTCTTTATATGTGTAAGTTGGTAACAGTTGTTTTTGAACTGAGTCAACTAGTGCGGTGGATGATTAATTAAGCGCTGTTGGAAATTATTTCTAACATTTGATATGAAATTTGACCCATAAAAAAAACCAGAGTGCAAGTTTTCGGAAGACCTGTTGTTCCATAACATATAATTCCAAATAAAGTACAAATCTAGCAAGTGATATCACAGCTGTCGCGTTTGAAATTGATTTGGAACGCCCGTCATCAATAAGTTGAAACGATGATGATTGAAGATAATCCTTGCGAAAACCACTACATAATCATTTGAACCGTAAACTGTTTATGGGTTTAATTTGAACCGAAACGGGGAAACGGCGTTAAGGAAAGCTCCGCGGAGTATTTGTGCTGCTATTTAGCTTGCGTAATAAGCTGGAAACTATAATAATAATTACGGGCAAGTTTGAAACGGGCCGCGTTGGGTAACGACGCGGTGCTGTCGGGTTGGCACTGTTAGAGGAGGCTTTAATTTAATATATTTACTAAATTAAACTTCAACTTGTGACAATAATAAAGTTGAATACAATTTTAACCTCCTAAAGATATACTTCTTTAATTTCATATGGTTTTGATTACTATTATTTGTTTATAAACCCCAGAGATTGTAATGAAAAAAGTTTTTTGTTTTTAATGTTGTTGTGTCGTTCCTCTTTGTGTAGCGGGTAAGGGTATTTTTGGTTTATCCTTTTTTAAGGCTCTTTTTTTTACATTCCTTTTACCTAGATGAAAATTGTTGACAGGTATTGAGAATGGTTAGCCCTGTACTCTCGGATTATCAAGAATAGGTGTAAGGTAAGCCCTGCCAGTCGTAGAAGGCGACTAAAAAGGTTTTTTGGGTTCGTGGGCATTGAGGTTGGAGGGCCATTGTCCATTGAGTCCGGGGCGGATGACAAGTACGAAATTGTCTCGTATTTTGTCGTAGCACGCTATGGGTGCTGGGGAGGGTAACAACTCTTCCTGGGATGTGCTCAGAAGCAGTGTAGGGAGGTACCGTTTAGTTCCATAGGAGATCCTAAAGTCTTCCGCATTGCGCTGAGGATGACCATCAAGCGGGTTTCAGTGTGCATAAACCCCTCATAACCTGACTTCTTCCCAGAAGAGGAGTATCTTTTGAAAATATCCCCCAGTGCTAAAAAATATTGGGTTTGTATATGTAGTATGTATATCTGTATATATCATGTATTTGCGTATTTATTATTAGTTTACATCAGCTGTAATTTCTCAATTTATGGTAGTTGATGGCATAAAATTTTATTTGTATCGCAGACAGTATACTTTCTCGAGCTTTTTTTTAACCGAAATAGTAGTTTTACTAATTGATGGATAATTATTGAGATTACTTCATTAATGTGTCCGCTAGTTTCGGAGCCACACCCCTGGTCGTCGAAAGCCAGTCGGACAGGAAACAGTATTGTGTCGCACGTGGGCCGACTCCTGAGATTTACTACCTAGCTCTAGCTATCTGTAGGCATACTTTACGTTTTACAACAACGGAATCGGCGCTTGCTAACTTAAATACCAGTTAAGTTAGTAATAAAATTAAAATTGACCTCTTATATTTTATTATCGATTTAGAATTGTAATTATTCTAAATACTTGAAATGAGTTATGCAAAACTTTTGCCTTAGGTTAGTTGAAAAACAGTTCTTTGATTAGTGCAAGTTAGAGCTAGTGAAATTATTGGAGTTACTAGACTTAACCTTACGTGTTAAAGCGACGAAGGCAATGTGGTGCTGTGTATACCATCATAACCAGCGCGATGTTGTTATGGGCAAGGGTTTCATTTACCTTCGGATGAACGTCCTATTCGTCCCGTCGTCATTCCGCTTAAAAAAATATACAGAACAATCTACACAGATTTGTTAATAAGCTTGTTAATTATCATCAGGTGAACTCCTTGCCGGTTTCGATGCTACGTCTCATAAAAAAGGAAGTTCATACCAACATTTTCACGTTGTCGGGAAACATCAAAGTAAATCCTTTATATCGGATGTTTATTTCGCCTTATTGCCAGAAAAGTCAAACTGGAAGTGAAAAGTAAATAGAGTCGCGCCATTCCGCTGCGAAGTTAAGTAACGTAGGAAATTCCGGTTGAAAATCTCCGTTCGATTGGAATCAACAAAGTTTGGCCCCGGGGCGGCGAACAATGTACGTCTGCTCCTCCTATTCCAACAGTACCGAATCAAACGCGGACCCATGCTAAACAACTAAAAACTAACAGACTCGTCTGCTAACTATCTCTTTTGAGAGACGACTAAAGTAAACATCGTTTTATATTTTTTTGTCTATATTCAAATTTATTTATTTATTCATTCATTCATTTCAGACGATGGACGTCCTTTGCTGGACAAAGGTCTCTTGTTAAGTACTCCTCAAAATACGACTTTGTGCTGTTTGAATCCATTAGGATTATTTATTTATACAAAGCGTTTAAAAATCTATTTAATGCTTTTGACATTATTCTTCCAGTCTACTTTGGGTGATACAGAGTTCTCATGACGTAGGTTATAAGATATCAATAGGTGCAGTTATATACCATCTTAACAAGCGCCACGTTGTTATGGGCAAGCGTATCACTTACCCTCAGGTGAAGGCCTTACTCGTCTCGTCTCCTCGTCAAATAAAAAAAAAACCTACTAGACGTTTACTGCCGAGCTAGGTCTCCAACGGTTAAGTTTAGTTATACAGTTAGGTATGAATTAATAACTTAGTGAGTCAGGTCTAAATTTTATGTTCGTTTATGTACTACCACTTCGACTTCTCCATGTAGTCTATTTATGCGTACGCGTCCTTTTTTAAAATCAAAACAATGACTAATCATTTGAAATAATCTTTCATGAATTTTGTACTCTTTATTGTAAATATTTACTACACAACAGTATGCTATGATCCGTAATAGTCATCACAGAGTATCTACAGACGGAGTATCTTTTAATTATTTACAGTCTCATTCGTGCAGGAAGAGTACATTGTGCCTTAAGGTCTTACAGCGAAGAATATTTATTTAAGGTAGAAGTACAGAAACTTCTTTTAAATCAAATGTCATTATGTTGTAGCTTTTCATTGTCAGGTTAAGCAGACTGTAGCGGTAGTGTGTAGTGTAGTTGTCCGTACGTAGGTTGTATTTTCGAGTCGCTGTCGACGTTCCCTACGTGACCTAACTGACCGCCATCTAGCGTCGAAAGCTCGAAGCCAACGTGTTAAGTGCTTAACGGAAAACGGGAAGAGTGTCAGCGAAGCGGACATCCTTTTGAAAGCTACGTTTTTTATTTCCGGCAAGCATACTATCTCTACTGAATAGTAATTTTTAACTAAAAAATTGATTTCACTAAATATTTTATTTAAGAAAACTCTTGAAGTCTCTGGCTTTGCTGTTAATATTCTGGTTAAGGGTAACCAATTATTAGAAGTTACTGTCTGACTAATGTTCATTACGCTAATATCATACAGGAAAAGTCTTCTTTTGTTGTTGATTTTTGGAAATATTAATTTACACTACATTAAGAACTTAAATTTATAAATTTGTTTATAAACTTATGTGATACTTTATATTTTCAATGTTTATACAATGTTGTATTACTATACGAACATGTTATATATTTTTTTGCATTGACATTAAAGAGGTAAATTCTTACAAAAACTTTAGGTTATTTAAAAATCCAAACCAATAATTGTCAGGAAATTAATAATTATCTTTAATTTCCCTTTTGTTTCTCATGCATCTATTGTGTATCATACTTTAAGCTTCTATTGTGTCGAAAATAGAAATTTACGATGTAATTGGGTCAAAGGTGGTTGTTCGCGTATCAATATAAGCATGATGTATTGTTTGGATCAAACTTTGCACAAATTTTGAATATCATCGTTACAAATTTTCATATTTATTTAATTGTTCATACAATATATTTTTCGACGAAACGAGTAAAACGTTCACCTGATGCTAAGTGAATACGCTTGCTCATAAAAAAGTGACTGGTTAAGATGGTACACATAGATCCACAATGCCTTGAGAGATGTGTTAAGTATCGTTACTCCAGTAATTTCATTTAGATCGCTCTTCAACTAGTACTGTTTGTCGTTTGCAATAGGAACTGCTGTAGTAACTACCTAGGTCAATGTTTCCCGAGGTGTGGCGTAGTCCCCACAAGGAGGCAAATTTGTCATTTCTGGAGAAATCTGTAACTAAAAAAATAACTAATATAATTTTATTTTTTTTTGTTTTTGGGGGCGCTGGATAAAAGTCACAAGTTTTGAGAGGGACAAAATTTTTACTCAAAAGTAGGACATAGGACTAAGAACGTTGGGTAACACTGATCTAGACGATCTCCGGCAATAGAGACGTACTATCTCTTTCAGTACCGGATAGTAGATTATCAAATTATTATTTTTTAATTTAAAAAGAAAGTCGTTTATTTTATATATGTAAATAAAGTTTACATCGAATTGTAATGATACTGTCATGACAAATGCAATTTACAGTGGAAAGAATGGAGTAAATACATATATGCCGTCTTGGGCACTACACTCATTTATCACGAAAAAACTTCCAACTTGCTCCGTATCTCTGCGAGTGATATATTACAATCAAATAAAAAAAATACTCGTACACACATACACTGGTTCATTCCGTTTCACAGATGGATTACATTCACTACGAGTTCCACTGTGACATGTTTATAATGAAACTTATGTTACGAACATAATGAATCTACTGAAATAATTTGAAAGGAAAAAAACTTTGGAGTCTAGTAATTTACGATATCACAGACAAAGATGATTCATTATACACTGATAGTTAATAGATTGAATTCTTTGCATTGTTACTGTATAGTTGTTTTATCATCATCATCAGCTGATAAATGCCTGCTGCTGGATGAAGGCTTTCCCCAAATATCTCTACTCCGATCGATTCTATGGTTGTTCATAAACAGTTATCTCATAAACAAAAAAGTTACTGGTAGGTATCACCGCAACTCTTATTTCTACCGCCTAATAGTAATCTGCGAATGTTACTGTGTTCCGGTTTGAAGGGTGTTATAAGCCAGTGAAATTACTGGAATAACGAGACTGAACGTGATTTAACCTCAAGGCGATGAGCGAAATGTGATGCTGTGTATACTATCTTAACCAGCGCCACGTTATGGGCAAGTGGTATCTCTTACCATCAGGTGAACGCTTTCCTCGTCTCGTCGAATAAAAAAATCTTTTAACTTTCTTGCGACTTTACCTCTTGCAAATACCGGCATTGAAGCCGTGGTATAGTTTGTATTGTGATCACTTGTAATTTTCATCTTCAGCTTCTGATTAAGAAAAGTATATTGAGAAAGTAATTCTATTCTCTACCAGTTCACACTTGATCAGCGCCGTAAATAAATGGCTTTGGCTTTACCCTTATGGTATATATCTCAATAATTTATAGGTGTTAGATCTCCATTACCGATGACCGTCTAGGCAAGTATCACTGCAGCTCCTATTACAGCCAAAAAAGTACTATGCAGACATTACTGTGTAGTGAAATCACTGGGGTAATGGAACTCAACGCCTTATGTCTTAAAGCGACGAGCGCATTGTCGTGCTGTGTATGCCGATGTTGTGTACGCCGATGTCATCTCGTCGTCCCAGTAGTGGAAAATGGAAGAGTCCTCTTTAAAAAGTCCGTCTGTTACATATGATACATCGTCAGTTAAAGTACGTGTTGTAGTAAGAACGCAATAATAACTATCTACCCATGTAATATAGGTAGGTACAGATATAACTCGTCCAATTGAGCTCAGTGGCAATGATCGCGGGCTGGTCACGCTCCGGGGTCAAGATTCGCATAGAATACTTAACGAGTAACGAACACTGACATCTTTGATACATAAGATTGTAAGCCTCTCCGAGGTACGTGACTCAAACACTTGTTACAAAGTAAACAGACTGTGGCTTTAATTGTAAGTTTATAAAATGTATTGTAATAATGAAATTTTAAAAAGTAGCTTTTTTATTACAAAAAAAGAATTTTCTTAGCCTTGCCAAATCTTCTTTCTTCTTCTATTAACGGTTATGGTTCAGATTAATAATTTATGAGAGCCCAAAGTATTGACGGTAAGACAGCAAAGTTATATAATTTATGATTAGTCATATACTTGCTCTTAATAATGTGGCCCTGGTTAAGATGGTATACACAGCACCACATTGTGTTCGTCGCCTTGAGTAATAAGGTATTAAGTCTCGTTACACCAGTATTTTCATTAGCTCACAACCTCCTTCAAACCGAAACACAGTAATGTTCGCACAGTACTGTTTGTTGGCTACAATAGGAGGTGCTGAGTTACCTACCCAGACGGTGTCCGTGAACGGAGACTTACTACCAGTAACAGTAACTTCATCATGAAATCTAAAGAAAATTAATTTAAGAAAGAAAACGATTTTTCCACGTCCACGGCATCGAGGCTCAGTTCACTTCATCGCATACAATAATTTTTGCACAGTACCGTTGGGCGATGGTACCTACTTAAAAGGTATCCGACAACAGAGACCTACTACTAACTAAGTAGTAGGAAAACAGAGAATGATGTAATTTTTTCCTCTACTATAGTACATAAGAAATAAGAAAATGTAAATATATGTACACATTTTATGTAAAAGTTTTGTAGGTAGATGATAAGATATAATCATTAAATGATTTAACACTAGATTTACCAGCTATTTAACTATACCTATTTCCACAAATCCTTATATATTTGATATGAATATGTGTAAAACAATATGAAGTTTTTTTTTTTAACTTATGTATAGGTTAATGCTTGACCACGATCCCACCTGGTGTTAAGTAAAGATGTGATCGATGATGGTAAAGCGCATTAACCTACCAAATGCCTTTTCACTCTTTTCTTGAAGACGCCCACATCGTAATTGGACAGGAACACTGACGCCGGCAAGTTGTTCCATTCCTTGGCTGTCCTTATTAAAAACGAGGAGTCAAACCTCTTAGTGCGT
>DWLS01000937.1:0-25190 GCA_018246255.1 Pachliopta kotzebuea | reverse complement strand
GACAATAGTTAACATGCATTCAGCCAGGTGAACAGGCACATGGTACAATTAATTATTTTGATATAATTACAACAATTTCAAAATAACCAACCAAACATTGTAAGTCGTACATTACGAAAACCTCACGTAAACTAAATTGTGTATAAATTATTTAATATATTAACTGTATGTTAATAATATATTGTACCCAAAACACAGAGTAGCTTCCATTAAACTTGCGTGCTGGTGAATTTACGTAGTTCCGGCGCGCGAAGTGCATTCAGTTCGTGAGCTGTATGCGAGAAACAGTCTGAAGAATGCTTTTATTGAATCAATACCAAATATACATGAATTCAAACATATGTACTAAAATATTTACCTCATGAAGTCAAAATTCAAATAATGTAACAATATAGCCGCAGTATGAGAGCGAGACGAATTAAAGGGAAGAAAAGTAGAGATATCAAATACGACAGAATATTATTATGTACACTTTTCTAGGGGTGTAAATGGTCCTATACAACGACATACTGAACCCAAACCACCCACACCTGCACGCGGTGACCCTGTTATTCAACTAACGAGGCTCTGACTTCCCGCCAACCCGTATCAGGCTAGCATGGTGGGTAACAGTACGAATCCTCCTATTGTTGGAGAAGGCTCATGTCCAGCAGTCAACATCTTTTTTTTTTACTCGTTATAAATCTTCTTAAGATACCCTGCTTCTGAGGGGAAGTCAGGGCTAATGTGGTATTTATACCCACTGAATCCCTTTCGGTGGTCATCTTCGGTGCATTCCTACGGCCTCGGTATCTTCTACGGAACTTGCCAGTGCCTTCTTGCACTGCTGCTAAGCATATCCCTAGGAGAATGTTGCCCTCCCCAACAGCCACTGTATAGGAGACCACTTTGTACTTGTCGATCGCCTCGGACTCACTTGATATACAGTAAAGGCCCTTTAGAGCTGGCGGATACGAACACCCTTTCAGTCCCCTTTTACAACAGGCAAAGCTTAACTTAGTCCTGTTGTTGATAGTCTGAGACTAAGGACTGATTAAGAAGACTTGTACTATGTATTCCTTTCACTGTCTCCTTTATTTTACTTCGAGTATGCAATGCTAAACTAATTCCTTCAAGGTCCTGTGTATATATAACTATGTATAATGCATAGGTATCCGCCGCGGAGACGCCGGCGGAATTCATTAATTACACAACTCCAATTAAAGATTTCACACAAGACGGATCGCCGTCACGGGGCTAGATTAGAAATTCCTTAAGATACATTAAATTATAATCTGTATCTTTCAAATATCTAGTAGCTCTCTTCTGCCAGACACCGTCTAGGTAGATACCACCGCAGCTCCTATTCCTAACTCCAAATACTAAAGTTAACATTACTATGTTCTAGTTTGATAGAACGCCTCGCTCGTCGGTTCGTAGAATAAGGAAAGAACCCAGTTCACTAGCAGAAAGCACGCTTCTCACTGGAACACAGTAGTAATGTTTGTACATTCCTACTTGATGGCAGAGTTGGGATCTGCGGTCGTATCTATTTAGACGGTCTCCGTCAAAAGGGACCTATCGCAATTAGGCAAGTATATATTTTAGATACTATACATCAACTATAACTTAAAGCAGATATGTGTTTCGATAAATTACTTGAATCCTAACATGTAGAGATATGTTATGATTCAAGTAATTTATCGACTTCTGCTCGGTCATGCTTCTCTCCATACATCTGACATATTGTTGGTAGAGTAAGATTGATCGATACCACACAGTATATTTCAGAACGGCTACATTTCTTTCCGGATTGCTAAGGGACTCCGAATTCAGTTAATCCCACGTATATATTTTCAAGATCGTATTTTCTGGTATTTTTACAAATGACCTATGTCCAGCACTGGACGTCCATCGGTTGAAATGATATTGATGACGTATATATTTATATAGTTGCCCAATAATACGTAGACTTGCTACTGAACGTCAGTAATATTCTTCTCGTAATTACTGATAACTTCATTACTTTACATCATCAGCTGATAGGCGTCCGCTGCTAGTACTAACCTTCCCCTAACAATGAGGGGAATTGGGCCGTCTATCACCACGCTGGCCCAATTCGGGTTGGTGGGGAACCAGAGTCCCGTTTTTTTGATTAGAAGGCTCACCGCGAGCAGGAGAGGTTGACTTGAATCCCTTGAGTTGTTATATTTGAGTCCTTTCACTCCATAACAGTGTACGAGTTTTTGTTTTTTTATCCATATTTACATCTTATCTTAATAAATTTTTTCCTATACTCTCCGTTTAGTCAAAGATTTGATAGTATGCTAAAGGAGTATCTTTAGAACCCTCACTGATGGTAGGTCTCTTTTGCCGGAGACCGTCTAGGTAAATACCGCCGCTGCTCCGATTTCTACCACCTAATAGTAATCTGCGACCATTACTGTGTTCCGGTTTGAAGGGTGCTGTATGATAGTAAAATTACTGGAGTAACGAGACTGGGGTGATAAGACTTAATAGCTTATATAAGCGACGAACGTAACGCTTCGTACCATATTAACCAGCGCCATGTTATGGGCAAGCGTATCACTTACCATCAGGTGAACACCTTACACATCACGTCGCTTAGTCGAAAAGAATACGTACACCTTTATGCTAGTGAAATTACTGGGGTAAGGACACTAAACAACTCATGTCTCAAGGCGTTGTTTACCATCTTAACATGTCACGCGTTCTTATGGGCAAGTTAAGTGAGCATGAAATAAACGCCTTGCTTGTCTTGAGCCTCGTAGAATAAGAAAAGAATCATCTCCTAAATTGTCAGGGAGCTTGGTGGCCTGCTGCATCACATCCATGTTTAAATCGTCCATGTGAGAAGCGATCGCTATTCTTCACGTTTGGAACTGATCCGCCGGGCGGGTGCGGGCCCCGGCGCCTCCTACGTTTCAAAATCGTTTTGAACTTTTGAAGTGCGCTTAATTTCACGGTGGACAAAGTAACCGGGCCCATCCGATTCGATTCGATGCTTTTTCAATTTTGCAGCGCATCGCTGTATCGCAACGTTTCCGATACGGCCGGACTGATTCCACTTCCGCCGCTGAATGGAGTTCGTATAGATTGCCCGATTAGTTGTTAAACGCGCCGCCTGTTGGATTTAGTTCAAACGTTTAAGTTTTCGTTACAAACATACATTTTTTATTTTATTTAATTTATCAAGTTGACAAAGAAGATCACACATGACTAGAAATACACTATGTTTCAGTCTACAAAAGCGTCCGACCCTAATTTGCAAAAGAATTTTTATAAAACGCCGCCACTTTCGCTTTTAAAACATTCTTTAAACAATTGCAAACTGTCACATTAGAAAATATGGAAATAAACTATGTAAGAAGAAAAATACAATTTATGTATTGGCTTACGTAACGTTTCTTTATTATTGCTTTTAATAAAACCCAAATCTTTTCTTCTTACATAGTCTATATGCATATTTTCTAAAGTGACAGTTTGCAATTGTTTACAGAATATTTTAAAAACTAAACTAGTGGGGTAATATAAAAACTCTTTTGAAACTTATAGTCGGACGCTTTTTTAGGCTGAAACACACTAGTTAGCATTGAAAAAACCCCAAAGATTGCCAACGATCCTATTACGAGTCAAATCATAACTCACACATAATATTTAATACAATAAAGTAGTAGTACATAGAACAAGAGCCAGGTGAATGAAATAAACGTTTCTGAATGTTGGTGATAGTACACTTTAAATTTAAAGTTTTGGCATGACAGGGTTTTTGAAGAAATTTAAAAAAAGGCATTTATTGAGACAAATTAGTTTTTTTAGAAAGTTCAGAAACGGTTAATCGAAGAAGTCTCTTTGAAACGCGGCCCCTCGCCTCGCATATAAAGCCGTATGATGACGCAAACAGCTTTTTCAACGCCGACATACAGCATACGTTGCTTGTTATAATCTCTTTCACGTATATGTATGACATATTTAATAAACATTCTAATAAATTTCACTTTAAACGACCTCGGACTTTCGGCTCACAAACAACAAGTAATATTAGCTAAACGAAGTCATATTTTTGGTGAGATTTAGTATGTATATATGGTAATGAAACCTAGACCATATATGGGCGGCGTTGTTGTTATATGGTCTGTGTGTTATGTATCGCGAAGTTATATAACGTCACTAATTAATGTACAAAGACCCCGAGGCAAACAGTCGGAGTATACAAACACAACTGATGAGAATATTTCCGCAGTTTCAATGTAAATGATGTACAAATCTATGTAATGTATATCTAGGACAGTATTCAATAATCCTTAAGTTACATATATGTCAGTTTGAAGACTGAAGTTTTTAATTCATGCGTGTTGCCAGTGATAAGATAGGGAATGGAGATTTTAGCCCATTTGCAATGGACCTTATGAAAAGGCTCAAGGGTACCCGAAAGTCAATGGAAAGGGCTGTGTTTGGAGTATCTCTGCGCGATCGCATCAAAAATAAGAAGATCAGCAGGAGGATTGAGGTCACCGACATAGCTTTAACGATTGCTAGACTTAAGTGGCAATGAGAAGGCACGTTGCTTGGAGGACTGACGGCCGATAAGGCAGTAAGGTCCTAAAGTGACGACCGCATATCTATAAACGTTGTGATGGAAAGCCTCCCACTAGGTTGACTGATAATCTGGCGAAGGTCAAAGAACGGAGTGGAGATTTTATCGGCCGAAGATGATGAGACAGCAATTTCGGTATACATGTATAAAACTATATCGTCAACTGCATATGTATAAAACATTTAAATTGTACTTTGAAAAAAAAATCTGTCCGTGTCACATTTCCGTACATCGCGTTTCGGTTCAAACGGAAAATCCGGTATATATTTATGAAAGAAATTTCCGAATGCATTTTATTATGCAAAAAGTGCTCAACTTGGTTGTTACTGACGGCGATGGTCAATTCAGTAACTTGAAAAATAGCTTACAGCCGTCAGCGGAACCAGCAACAGTAATGGGGTTCGGACGGCGCATCGATCAAACATTAAATTTGATTTATTCATTCCCGGTCGCCGCTGTGTTTAACTTGGCGATACTTTCTAGGAAACTTTCCAACTCTTTATTTTTCAACTTTATTTTTATAATCATGAACTGCACAATATTCTTGTGATTAGTCTCGAACATTCGAACAGTAACGATATCGTTACTGTTCGTATGTTTGTTTAGATCCTCTCAACATTTTAGACAAACTACTACATATCTAATCTACGATGATGTCAGCAGGAAAGGCTTTAGGGTTACTCTCGTGTAAAATTGAGGTCAAATAAGAAGGATATTTTAGTCTAATATAAGTGAATTATGTGAAAGGATTTTCAATAATATTATTTCAACGTTTTCATCGTTTAACTACACTACTTTTCTCACATTTTCAATGTTCCCTTTCTTAGTCGTACAGTAAATATATTGTAAACATTACTCGTTACACTTATACAGCCGTTTTAATATATTATAACAATAAACACAAATCCAGTGTTCTGCATAATACAGCGAGGGTATTTGCGAAAAGTAATCTCACACACTATCGTAAAGGCAACACTTCCAATGAATATATTATTCACATTTCCATATAACGCGAACTCCGCTGCAATACTTGTTCCTTTATTCATAGTCGTAGTAATAACTTAAGCTTTTTATAACTTAATACACATGTGTTGTGGCCGTGATCATACCATCCGACACGTTTACTTTCCTGCCACAATTGATCACACCGCGCTTCACATTCACAACACGAACAGATCTAATATCTAAATTCCGTGGTCGTGGTTAAAATTACAGAGAACCCATTTGTATAGTCACTACATCTACTACAGTTTGCTTGACTACATATAGTATATCAAGCAATGTAAGGACTTACGAATAGAGTAGACCGACTGTAAAGTCGTTTAAAATTATCGGAACAGAGAAAGCTCGGAGCGGTCTCATTGAGGAGGGCTTTTTAAATTAAATTCAACCTGAATCGTGATTTGTTTCTGAACATCTCATAATAACAACCATAAATCATTGGAGAGGCTCCTCCACCGCCGATCCGAAGCGTGGCCGTAAAGGAAACTGTCTCCTCACTGGGTGTCCTCATTAATCATAGATTTAATCCACGGCCTACCTCCGAGAAAGTGATTAAATGGAAACTGGAATAATGCCCCAGAGTATTGTGGTGCGCCGCCGCAAATGGCGTCCAAGCAGGCGGACTTTTTTACATCTCTGAAACTATGATGATAAAAATAACATTTTACATGAAATCTGAAAATATTTCCCACACATTTCAATATTCATGTTGCAGACAACAGCCAATGTATACACAAACAGATATACAGTTATGTTATACCAAAGTATTCAAAGTAAAAAAAAGGATGAGTAAAGGGGTAACGGAAATTACAACTCTACCCTACTGTCAACTTCACCAGCACTCGCTGGTAGTTCAATGAATTACTAGCATCAGCGACCATTTGGGCGCTGCGGTACTCCCTGATAGGTAACGGCCAAGGCTCTAGCGGTCTAATTCAGCAGGCTTGGGTTTAAATTATCCGATAAAGGTTTGACGGCAACGGGGAACCACTGTACTATAGTTCCCTACTAGTCAGTTTTAGGGATGAGTCGGGTGAAGGCACAGCCTCCGGTGGCTTTAAATGACCTTGGGGAGCTAAGAATGCTTGAGCGGAAAACTATTAGATTAGGAACGTGGAATGCGAGAAGCTTGAAGCAGGATTTAAAACCTTCCAACATGATGTAGGAGATGGAGAAATATTAAGGAGTAAACCAGCAACTGTTCCATGTAGCTAAAGATAGATGCAAATTCACATTGCACTAAAAGTGACTAGAAATAGTAAACTGGAGGCGATAGAATGGGCCTGTAGACAAACCTATGAACAGGTAAGCGGAGGAGGGCCGCGAGTACAATATCCCTCTATATTCATAAAAAACGATGGAGCCCCGCCGACAGGTGAAGCCAATTTAACACATCTGATGTAGCGTGTAGCTATTCTTTCTACTGTCAGGAATATTAATGCCTCATAACTCACTTTGTGCTCTAATTTTTCGCACACAGCACCGAATATATCTTGCTGGGGTTGCTTAGGGCTACAAATGTCTACTCCGGTAATATAACAGTGTTTACTTCAACCTTTTTGTAATGATGTTACAAATATTACGATTTTAGTAAATTACGAAATACTTTATTAGCAAATTAATTTCAGTTTTAATAGAGGTGAGAGATTTTTTTTTTATTTTACGAACCGTCGATTCGAGCAAGGCGTTCACCTGATGGTACATTTGCCTCTAATAACAGCACTACATTGCGACCCTCGCCTCTACGCATAAGCTACTAAATCTCGTTACCCTAGTAATTTGACTAGCATACAGCAACCATCATACCGAAACAGATAATGTGTACACAGTACTATTTGGTGGATGCAATAGGAGCTGCGAGAAATATATAATAGCTATAAAGTACTAGATTTCACCACAGACAAAAATTAAGTTTTTTTTTAATTTTCCCTTTTCTCTTGCCTCCGGGTAAATTCAGCAAAATTTTTCTTTTACGTTTTCGATAGAAAATCTCTGGGAGTCAATTAATTTTTACGCCACATCGAAGTTTTCGACGTTTGCACTAAAACTGGGTTGTAAAGTTGAAAGATGTTAACGCCATGAATTTTTAAGACCTTTAAAGTTTTATTTTCCTGCAGATCGTTGGTGTCGTCCAAAATGTGACTCCGAAAGCGCCGTGATTACGACTTCTTTCCTGTAATCTTCCTAAAAATCTATTTCATGTAACTCTTTTTATTACGTCTACTAAAATTCCCCATTCTGTGTTTGCATTTGCAACAATGCTCACTGAGATTCCTAAACGAGTCTTAGAATAAGCAATTTTTGTAAACTTTTCGTTAAAATTTAAAAGCGAACTTAAAACCGACTCATCTACAAACAATGTTCTTGTCTTGTTTTATATTATCATTATCAGCCGATATAGGTAGTCGCTTACCACGCAGGCCCAGTGCGTGTTGGTAGGAAACCAGCACCTAGCTTATTGATTAGCTTGTTTTATATAATACATACGTTCAAGGAGACGTAAAGGGTTCCACACATTACCTCATGTTCCCAAGATAACCTCACCTGTTCGCGGTGAATCTTGCTAATCAACAAACGAGGCTCTAGCTCCAATCAATCCACATTGGACCAGCACGGCGGGAGACTGATTAAATACTTCCACTATTGGGGAGGCACATCTATCGGCTGATGAGGAAGATATAAAACAAGACAAGAACATTGTTCTATTCTTTCCATTGTTCCTCCTTCATTTTCATTAGGAATGTTGAAAATAGGTATTATAGTAGTACGTAGCATATAATTTACGCGCACGTTGAGAAATCATTTCCTTTACCGGTTAATAGCGTGAACTCTAAAGGTTCATCATTATCAGGAGGCGACGGGCAGTTCGCGACCATCGGCCCGATTTAACCTTTCAATTAAAGTCAATAGACGTGATGGCCGAAAATAGAAAAGGCAGCGGAGGGCCGGCGCCGGAACCGGATCGTTGACACAAGTGCCGTTTCACAAAAAGAGCACCGTTTCAATTGACCCCTGATGTACTCGTGGAGCGACACGCTCCCAAAACTGAAAGCAAGGAATAGTTTCGCTATTTAGAACTGGTTTTACTTTATATGGTTTTTTTTGCTTTGAATTAGGTGATTGATTTGGGGAATGGAATGGCGGTTAACCGCCTCCGCCTGATTAGCCAGAAACTTGTGAAACAACTTCTGTTATATTAATTGTCTTATTTACCGTAATACTAATACGCAGTGAATCCAAAGTTCTGAGAGGACTAACCTTGATAAGTTTTACTTGGCGAACACAGCCTCTGTGGGTAACATGCTATGATTTCACTGGAGCTAATTGGATGCTTTGTAGTGCTAATCTGGAGACGGTACTGGGTTAATGAACTTATGTCTCTCGCATCTCTCGGGCCCATACTGGACACCCGCCTGATGCCGAGCAAATATTCGCAATGGCTTACTATTACTACAAAGCGATCGCACTGATATAATCCAAATCTATTTCTTTGGTGACTTCATTTATAGTGTGAAAACGCTCAGAAGAACTTCAATTAAATCACAATAACTTCACAAACACTTTTATTGAATGCACTTCGCCTGTTTCTTCGTCGAGAGTGCGTATTCGAATGATTAACTGTGCCGTAGACAACAGCTTCAAAAGTGGAGGTTCGACGTAGTGTCGTACTAACCACGATACAACTATCGACTAGTGACGCGACATTAACGAATGAGCGTAACAATAGTTATTGTGTGTATATTAAAAATACCCGCGTGTTGAATTGATAATTTTTTATTTTACTACTTCTAGTGTTTCTTTTGGAATCTCGAGTACCCATTTCAAACATAAATTATATATTATGAAAATTTACTTCCCCAGAGAAAGCTACGTGCTTAATAGTCTGTGTTCTTGTAGTAACATAATTTCCGTGTACATTTCTGAACTCCGTGTTCCGCCGTGTACCGTCGTGTTCCGCCGCGGAGGGCTGGCAAACTAATGTCCCATAACTCGTATCACGGCCCAATTCCCCGGCAGTGCGTGGGCATCTGTCCGCGGGCTGGGCCCACCCGCAATAAACGTCCGTGGGGAAATTAAAGAATGGTTTTTCTTACATTCAGGGTAATTTAGCGGATTTACCTCATTGTTTTTTAAACATGATAAATTGTGATCTCGAGGAAACCGTAACGTGAAGTTAATTTGTTACCCCAAATCCTCTGTATATTTCAGCACTCACAGTTGGATCCAACGGCTGTACTCTGTTGTTTATTCCAGTTATTATATTTGTAATCTCATGCTGTATATATATAACATAAAGAGCATATGTTATTAGAAGAAGAGAGAACTATGCGAAAGCATTCCCGTGGTCCGGCGATTAAAATAGTTTTATCCGGTGTAATATCAACGCGTCCTCTGAATAGAGCACTGTTCTAATTGTTGTTTCGGTCCTTTTTATTATGTGGTCCTGTGTATCTTGCAAGTCATAAATAATCTGAACCGCTGGTTTCGTACCAACAGAAATAAGAGAAACCAATATGAAAACTTCATTTTTAATTTAAATTTATCGAGTGCGGAGTGCAGGAACCTCTTGCATAGGAGAGCCACTCAAAAATTTCTGAAACGATGCGGGGCGCGGCGCTTCAATAACTAAAATAAGCTCTTCGATAAATTGAAAATGCCCAAGTGATATATTGAAATCGACTTGACGTAACTTTAACTTTATGTTACCAAACTTCGAAAGAGACACTTTATTAAATAGTAATAGTGTTGTAACATTTTTGGCGATGTGTTTTTTGAACAGCGGTTCTCTTTCCTGTAACAATGCAACTAAATGTCCACATTGCAAAGCAAGGCATTCACCTGATAGTAAGTGATACGTTTACCCATAACAACATACGATAATTAAGATGGTATACATATCACCATATTGCGCTCGAATTAAGGCATAAGGTGTCAAGTCTCGTTATCCCAGCAATTTCACTAGCATACAGCACTCTACAAACCAGAACACAGTAATGTTCGCATTATTATTTGGCGGTAGAAATAGGAGCGGCGGTGATTCCTACCTCGACGGTTTACGACAACGAAGATCTACTACCAGTAGAACTCATTACATACTGCTGTTGAAAGGTATAATTAAAAAGCTAGTTCTTATATCGAAGCCTATCAATGAAACTGAACTACAATTTGTTAAGCTTAATTGTGCTCAATTAAAAAAGTCTCAGTAGTTTTGAATTACAGGATCGCGGGGATTTCTAGTAGAAGATAACCTTATCAGCATGAGGAAGGGAGAGGGGGTGAGTAGGGGGAGGGTTATTAAAGGTTCCGTTTAAAAAACCGCGTGGTAACTTCTGTTCGACAATAAACCACTTGACACGAATGTGACTCATCGAATTACGGAAACGCTGACGTCGCGATTTCGAGATCGACTCTGAGAACGTTTGATGCTGAGCATTGAGCACCCTCCAAGTCGCGGTACAGCATCATCAACATCTCTTTCACGCCACTTATCCTTCGGCGTATCGATCAAAGAAGGTTTATTTAGATGAGAACTCTCAAACTGCTTGTGATATGCGTTAACAATTTTATGTGCCTGTCGACATTTTATAGTTTGGATCTATATGAAAATTTTATGAGAATGTACTAAAAATTTTTTATGGTATCCGTATATAGATAACATAGGTAACAAGCACTATTTTTTTGTTGCTAATACACCCTGCTATGTCCGCATCCAGTATCATAAAACAGACCTAAGCAATGCTCTAGATTTGTTTTGAAAACATCCGCGCTATCGTTAACAGAATATCGATAAAAGTCGAGAGCAGTGAACTGAAGAACATAGTACGGAGACGTTTCGCAGCCAGGCCATCACTTAAGGAAATTGGAGGAGCTGAAAACGGCGCTTTTTCCACGGGAACAAATCCACTTGTAAACTGCACTCCAATAACGGAGTTCATTTCGGACGCCTGTGAAGTTCCCAGACGGATACTGAGAACTGCGCGAGAAAATTACTGTAAGACAATGCGGTGGGAGTAAAAGAATCCACTCTCGAACTACAGCAGGGGGGGATGGAAGGGGGTGTAAGTGTGAAGAAGTGGGTGGTTTCTTATTAACGCGACATTGAAACCTTAAACCTATATTATTTGATGATTTGTTTATATATTGCTCTAATGATAGATGATAGATGGATGGATTGCGTGAAGGATGACATGAGTAAGATAGGGGTAACCGATGAGATGACGGCTGATAGGCGAGACTGGAAGAAAAGAACATATTGTGCCGACCCTACGGAAAGTGGGACCAGGGCAGGAGAAAGAAGAGGAAGAAGAAGAGATAGCCCTGATCCGTCTCATTCTTACACAGCTCATCTGAAGCTAGGCACGTGGACTACACGCTGCGTACTTAGACGGTCTCCAGCAAAAGACCTACTACCATTGAACACAGCATAGTATAGCTTACTTATATACAATGTACGGATGATAAATCTGTTACAAGTAACAATCATACCGCAACGAGTTGACAGAATAATCTACTGCCGCGGACGGGACGCAATTATAACCTCAAAAGCACTGTCATATGTGTACGTCGTTTATTAAAAAAGTTGTTACCACTATTTCATATGAAACATTGCGCTGAATATTTAATTTATAAAAATTAGTTTTTACCGAAATTGCTGGTGGTGATAGTGAATGGACATTTTCTGAGTAACAGAAATGTTTTGGTGAAATCTGCAACTACAGCAGCTGCAGCACTCTTCAATACGGAGATTAAAATTCCCCGCTGGAGCCCTCCTTCTCCTCGTTCCTCTGAAGAATTATTTGATTACATTTTCCACCTCGATCCCGACGACGAAAACACCAGAACAGTTTTAATTGAAAACGGTTTTCATTGGAAACCTTACTCCTGTACTAACTATGCCAAAGCTCTTACTAAATACGTACAAACCCAAAACCCCACGGAATTCCCCTCAACTCTTAACATCAGGACGGAACAGTTACTTTAATCTACGCGGCCTCAAGTCGAGCAAGATATTCACCTGATATTAAGTGATACGTTTGTTCATAACGTGCCGCTGCTTAAGATGTAAGATGTTGTCCCGTTACCGCAGTAATTTCACTAGCAAACAGCACCCTTCAAACTGGAACACAGTAATATTTGCTACTATTTGGCAATAGAAATATGACTCACTTTGGTTGTCTCCGGCAACTCAAACTACTACCAGTAAAGTTATTAACATTTAAATATTTAAGTTATTAACTTTAACGAGGTCATTTGTACTTAGGCTCAGCGAATTGAATGGGAATTGAATAAATTATATGCCGACGTTGCATTTTTATGCGAAACTTTAATGAAACTTAAAACCGGATGAATGCGTCATTAAAATCGGTGGTCCGCAATTAAGTACGTACTTTACCTTACTTAATACCAGTTTCAATTCAATGCGCCGCAAGCGGTTGATTCGTTTTTAATTAAGCACACGGTTAAGTTGTAGTGGGTGAGGTCTTCACTTATTCGTGGTAGGTCTCTTTTGGCGGAGATACTGTCGAGGAGGGAGGTACTGGTGATGGAGGGAGGCACTGGTGATATAGAGAAGCATCACTGAGTTCAGGTGGAATTTCCTTTCGCAATGCACTGAGGATGATCACCGAGGGGTTTCAGAATATATACACCCACATACCCCAGACTTCTTACGACGTTATGGGAAAGCGCCTGACACCGCATCGATTCTTCCATTCTGATGATAAGAGCTGAGGTGAACTTCGTGGAGTTTGGGATTGTACGTGTTAAGTAATAGCTTTAATAATAACTTTCACAGGAGGTAAGGTTTCCAATGCAAAAGTATCCTGAAGACCAGAGGAACGAAGGTGTTCCTATGAATATTATACAACTGGTTCCATGTCAGAAATTATCACACTTGTTATAGGCTTAAGGTCGAGAGAACATGGACTCTGCACCACTACAGCTTTCACAATCAGCTGAACATCAGGCTGGTCCAGTGTGGTTTGTTGAGTAATGAGAACCTCGTTTGTTGATTAGAAGGCTGCACCACAAGCAGTTGAGGTTGGCTTGGGTCCTTTGAGTAGGCCACTCTTAGAGATCTCCACTCCAATCGGTCAGCACTATCGGAATCCAACGGATTCCCGCGACCTTTACCAGATTGCTGGTTTATTTAGGGGGAAGAGGACTTCCAGCAGAACATTTACTGGTACGGTTGATATATAATCAAACAATATTGTAGTAAGAGACGGCAGAACGTCGCAGTTGTGTAGTTGGTAACACGTCCCGGATATATCTTCCTGCAAACTTTCTGATTTACGAACTAAGTTTTTTTTAGGCCTTGATCCAGTCTTTCACAAGGTTGGGCAAAGGACCAAAAAAATGCTTTTTAATTTGGGCAAAGACGACATTAAATAAATATCGCAAGGTCCGAGGAAGTCAGAATAATTTTAACTCAAAAGTGGGACATGATATATGAGACTAAGAAGATTTTATGTTTCTCTCTTTAACAAGGTTTTATCGCTTATGCGTTCACATCACCCTAATTACAAACGCAAATATACTTCTAAAATTAATAACGACTTAAAATTTGTACAATTGTTTAGCTTCAGTACACGTGTGTCTCGTTAGTATTATATTTAAGCTGCCAAAACTGCCAAAACACGACCAAGAAAGTAAACACTGCGTTAGAGCAAATATAACAATCCGTACCAACGTATGAAGATTCATGTGCTCTTCACAAACAGTTCCCATCTAGAATATATGTTGCCGTTCCCCCGTCCGACATAAAACTTGTTAAGAATTTAAACTGTACTCTCTTCACCGTTTATTTCCCGAAAACTTAAAGTTTCCTGTTTCAGAAAACTACAGCAGGATTCTTAAGTTGTATACCTAAGTACAGCGGTGAAGCTTGAAGTTGTTGCCGCAAATAGTAGTTTTATAACGGCATGTACGGTTATAGAAACACTTAAATGTTCATCAGGATATGGGCTTCCTTCAATGATGGGGATTTTGGCTTATGTTCCACCAGGCTGGCACAATTCGGGTTGATGGGAAGTTACAGCCTCGTTTGTTGATTGGCAGGCTGCACCATAGGCAGGTGAGGTTGGTTTGGAAGCCGTGAGTTGTTGACCTATTACATTTTCACTACCTTGAATGTTTATATCATAGAAAGGGATACGTTTAATATCATGTTAATGTTTAAAACTAGCGACTAGGTTTAAATCCGCAGCCACAAGTTGAGGAGTTTAAATGGTGATAAAGTTTTCTGATCAGTCAATCAGTTAGCTGGCTGCTGTCTCACATTTTCTCTGTGTAAGCAGGAGTATTTGAGATGGGCACTTTGGCCATAGTCAGTTTCTTTGTCACTGAACATCGTGTGACATTTAAGACAATAGTACATAACAGGTAAGAAACAGATGTATTTGATAATATTGTTGAAATTGAAATTGTTACCGGTAAGAGCGGGCGATGTTAATTTGATCATCTCTCTCATCTCGATACAGAGCCACTTGGGCGAACGCGCCTCCGACGAGTGGGCTGGGAGCGGTGTTGGCGAGACACTGGCTGAACGTGGAGTGACCCTCGAGGCCGGCTCGAGGCCTCGTCTGAGGGTCCGGGAGTGGCGCAGTCAGCATTTCAGGGGTGCCACTCGATGGGCCGCATTCGTGTCAAACGCCTCGTTACTACAAATACTTTATCTTTGTTATTGAAGAACTGCTTCAGTGTCAGTGCGGGGCTGACCCTCGCCGCTGCTACATTAGCTTTATTTTTTTTTTTAAATAATTTTTCGTCCACTGACTATTATTTGTACTGTAATCATTACAAATTTTTATTTAAAAATTTATAAAAATTATAACATTACAAACTTTCCAAAGTGTAAGCACTTTCGCAGTATATTATCAGGAAAACATGTATCAGTTTTTTAAGTATAAGTATAGTGTTAACTTACTTTTTCTTAAAAAACAGACATTGATATATAGTAATAAAGATCATAGTATAATAAAAAGTAACATTAATGATAATTTTTATATAAAAATCTGAGGATGTTGTAAAAGTGATTTATAGTTGAATTTTCATATGAACTTAAAGTTCGTCGTAGATGCGCGGGCGGCGACGTTAAACAGCTTATTGTTATTGTATTAGAAGATGAGATTTTAAGTAATTACTGATAATTATATAACACATCAGACTTTTATGATCTTGAAATGAACGGATGAAGAGATGATAGCTCTGTTTGTAGACGCGGCTAAGCTCCGCTATCAGGAGAACGCTAACAAATCGATATTGACTAAGAACTTTAACAAAGCTTTTGTGGTTACGATTTATCAGTAAATTTGCACAAAGCCTCTATTAAAAGCGGATGTTTTGAATGTATGTAATCAAAATATTATTATATATATATGTAGTATTAATATTTATTGAACAGTTCGGGGAGTTGCGGTGAAAATTATCACTGAATCGTCATTGAAATGACAGCGGATAATTTTACAATTTTCACCCGAATCACTCCCGGCTTTAAGCTGTGTTGGTTGTTTATGCAAATTATTCATTGTCATTAACTTAACAATAGCTTAATGTATTCATAACATACTATTAACTATAACAGAGGCCGAGATACACTCTAAACCAGTGTTGCCAAAAAGAGGCGGAGGATCAACAAAGAGGCAATTATGTCGTTTAAGTAGGCAATATGATATACTTAAAAAATGCATTTTATTTCTTTATGGTTTTAAGAGGTATTGGATTAAAAACACAAGGTTCAAAAGGACATAGAAATTTTTTTTACCCAAAACAGGGATAGACCATAACAGTAGTAGTATTGATAAATAAAGATTTCTTTCTTTACTTCACTGAAAAACTTTCAGAGGATTAAATTAAATGTTTTCTTTTAACTTCTGTGTTTACTTTATTTAACAGAGTTTTCCTTAGCTTTATTCTAAGAGACCTTTACTAGTAGTATTTACATTTACTAAGAGGATTACTATTACTAGAATTATAAGAGCTACATAACTCACAGGACCCAAGTCTAATCAACCCAATAAATCCAGGGCTAATTAACTAACAAAGCCCTGACTTCCCACCAACCAGCATTGGTCCAGCGTAGTGTGAGGTCTACGTCCAGCAGTGGACATCTATCAACTGATGATGATGATAACAATATTTTAGTTAGAAACGCCTTCACATACTTTAGCAGCGGCGTTTTCGTTTGGTTTCAACACATTTTAAGTCATAGCTATGTCAAACTATTACAAGTAATACGATAGGTTATTTTTAAATAGAACTAATGATTTAAAAAAATACTTAAACTTAATTAAGTTATTATAAAACGTTATAGAAATTTTAATATCTCCCGTCTTAGTTTTTTACAATCTGTAATACCATTATCGCGGTATTAAGATTTATAAAATACCAAATACTGGTATTGGAATTCGGTTCGGTATTACAATCCCCAATTACAACAGAACATGATCTTCTAACTTAAACTTAAGGTTCATGGACTTATTTCAGTGTTTTGTAGGTCGGTCCTGTGACTTAAGTACTTAACGAATAGATGAAAGGGATTGTAAATAGATAGACCTTATATCCATCTCTTCTTTCTTATATTTCTGTTTAATTCTTCAACTTTCTCATTATCCTATTCGCTCACCCTTCTCTTTCTTCTTTATTTATTAAAATACTTAATTTTTAACAGAGTCCGGATACACAAGCTCTGGAACCGAAGAAGGTCTAGAAGGACATATTAATAGCCGAGGGTGTTATATATTTTTTTCGTGATGTCATATCTCGGAAAAATATATAAATTATACCAAATAATAATGATTACAATTAGGTAATTATATAATAAGCAAAAGAAAATTAAAAAATATATGTATTAGGGTCAGTGGTCTGGCCCACAGCGGAAACAAAGCTTAGATCTCCGAGGAATGGACAAGAGAAGATTAATAGTATCGGATATGCCGCGAGAAGTCTGTGACTGTAGGGGGTGTGAGGGTGGGAGGGGTGGTGGGTCTCGTCCACAGCAAGCCGGGGATGCTATTTGTATACTCTATAAGGGACCTGTCGGAATCCCATTTTCTCGGCGAGATAAATCACCTTGCGGTCCGGCCGCTCTAGATGTTACAAAGGTAAACATCTCCGGGATGAGAGCATTATCTTCGGATTTCTTATGGACCTTGATATCAATCGGCGTGATGGTAAGGCTTCTGGGTCTCCGACGTCGCAGCTGCTGGAAGCTTAGCTTGGCAATTGTATAGATGCCACTATGCATGAATAATCTGTTCAACTACTAGCATCCTTCCTCTCCCAGTTTTAATCGCGTGGTAATGAAACACGCGTTCAAACTTACTTCTACTTATATTTCAAATTACTAAGTTAAATTAAGATATTTTTTTCTGGGGTGATGTATCTACATATCAGCTCTTGGCCAAAGCCTTCACCAGTCCCAGAGATCGCAGATCCGGATTTCGCAAGCTGAATTATATATATGGAAATATAAGGGAGAGAAGAAAGCCGAAGGACAAAGGATGAGAGAAGGGTCGAAGAGATGGTCAGAGATATAAGTGAAAAGAGAAAGGGGGAGAGATAATCCAATAGATACTTATATAACTCTACTTATCTACCTGTTTTTTTTACTAGCGTGTCTCTTCGTGATGTGGGTAAAGATTTAATTCTCTATTACTCATTCGACTTTTAACTTTTCCCTACTATCTCTACTTCGCTCTCATACTTCAAGTTGTGAGATTTCCTATATCAAGTTCAAGAGAATTTTCTCATACATGACGTGTAGTAAATAAAAAATAGTACTGTATCATCATTACGAACGCGCCGTTACACTAACGGACCCGCACTGGAGTAAAACAATGATAGACGTTGGGAATATTAGTGAGAATTTATATCCACCTTTGTTTTCTCAGCCGCGGCGCGGTTAGGGATCCGCCACTCCGTTCTGAGTGATAAACGACTTATAAAAACCATGTTCTGTTACCGAAAACAAAAATTACATCTAACATACTGTATTTTTATATAAAAAACTTTATTGCAACACCTAAAATTAGGATATAATAAGCGGACTTAATGCATATTCATTCTCTACCAAACTAGTAGTTGAGAGATGCTGTGGTAAGTGAAGTCTGAAAGATATATTTTAAGCAAAAATAATAATACTAGTCATTATATGATACATACATATACTTATACATACAATTATATGTATAGAATAAATTATTAATTTCTAACAACAAAAGTTCATAACAATATGTTTGTATTAAAAAGTTAAGTACAGTATGAAAACTAAACTTATTATATGCTGGAAGACCATCCCTCTCTCCTACTAAGTAGACCAGCAATCTGGTGAAGATCACAGAAACCCAGTGAATTAAACGCAGGACTGATCGTAGTGGAGATCTATTACTAGTACTGTACTCTATATTCACTAATAGAGTTACTATTATTAGACATGTGGAAGGAGTCTAATCAACTGGGATATATATGGGATATAATCAAGGGAGATAATCAACTAACAAAGCCCTGACTTCCCACCAACCAGCATTGGGTCCAGCGTATGCCCAGCTGTGGGAGTTTATGAGGTGATGATGATATAACAAACCTTCTATGAATAAAGAACTGAAGTACGTAGGACGTAGGGAGTAAGGGGTAACATCTCACGGGACCCAAGCCAACTTCATCTGCCCGTGGTGTACCCTGATAATCAATACACCAGGCTCTGGCTCCCCCTGATGAAGGCTTATGTCCAGCTGTGGACGTATATCAGCCGATGTGTGCTGACTCCGCCACCGCGACTCGTATTTCATACTACGAGTACGGATTTAAGTTAAGTTACAGTTTACATATAAATGTGTCTATTAGATTTCTCCCACTTTCTCTTTCCACTTATATGTCTGTCCATCTCTTCGTCCCTCTCCTCATCATTTTCTCTCTGCTCTCTCCTCTCCCTTATATATATTCATATAGTTCAGCTTTTTCATATGAACAGGCCACGTGAAGAGACTGGTCTACTCAGGTCTGCTTCCGTCTCATCGTCAATGATTAACTGTATCTTCAGTGTTCAGCTACAAACCATCATCGCTAATATTAATTAGCGTATCATTAGTATCAGTGTCTGTACCTTTTTTATTCGATACGACGATAAGACGAGAAAGGTGATCACCTGATTGTAAGTGATACTAGTGTCAAGTTGTTTATAAAACATTTAAATATGCTTTTATTTTACTTATTTGTTTATTTTTATTATCACTTTTATTAAGTTTAATTACTAATTACTTAGCCATAACGGATCAAACGGTTGTCCGAAATTAAGTTGTTATACTTTTTTTATTTTGTATTAAAATGTATTTTTTTTTTATTAAGCAGTAAATACTTTACTAAAGAAATTTACTATCAGGAATGTTTAACAGTAAGGTATTCCTATTCTAATAAAACGATGTATAAATGTATTGCCGCTGCCGACGTGTTTGTATGTAGGTGGGGATCCTCCGTTTATTGGGTTCTTGAAGTGACGGGGGTTGATCTTATTGTATACTACAAACAAAATTTACACCGCACTATTTAATACGGAACCCGCAGTAGGCACGCAGCAGGTCCCTTTTTTGTCGCGGAGCTCGCTTCAGGGTGGGAAGTCAGGGTTATGTGGTATTTATACCAAATAAAATCTTGGTGGTCATCCTCAGTGCATTGCGGAATGCTTCGCGATGTACTGCGGGCCCTGTACTAACATCCGAACAAATTTAGTATAAGAAAATCGTATTTTGTAGCTTTTTTGTATATAGTATTTTTTTTTTGTAATTTGTATGGTTTATTGTATAATGTAGTTTTTTGGTATTTAGTAGTTTTTCTATTTTGTCGTGCTTTCTTATTTTTCAGTCTTTTTGTAGGTTTTTTGTATTCCGTAGTTTTTTCGTATTTTGCAGTAATTTAGTATTTTGTAGTTTTTTCTTATTTTTTAGTCTTTTTGTAGTTTTTTTTTTGTATTTTGTAGCTTTTTCGTATTTTGTCGTTTTTTATAGTCGTTTTGTATTTTTACTTTCTTCGTATTTTGCAGTTTTTTGTACTTTGTAGTTTTTTTTGTATTTTGTAGTTGTTCTTTTACCACACATAGGTTAATGCTTAACCACAATCCAACCTGGTGTAACCTGGCGATGTAATCTATGGTGGTAAAGCGTTATAGTACTTCGAATATTAACACCATGTAATTTTTTTTAAATGCTACAGTCAATGCTTGACCACGATCCCATCTAGTGTTAGGTGATGATGTGGTATATGGTGGTAAAGGTCATTAACTTAGTAGATACCATATTCACTGTTAATTCGAAGACGCCCGTATTTAGGTGGGAACACTGACGTTGCCAAGGAATCCTTTACAAGAGGACCTATCTCCAGCAGTGGAAGGTCATCGGTTGAAATGATGATTATAGGAGACGGGTACTTCTAGTAAAAGTCCTAGAAATTAACCAAAAATTTTAGAAATCGTCGGTGTGAAGTAATTGTGATACGTTCTAAGAAACGTACAAAGAGAACAAACCATCATCAAACGGAATGATTTATTTTCCTTAAGAACCGCTTATTTAACTTTTGTACTAACAAAGAATACTTAATAAGTGGAATTAAGTAATTGTTCCCCAACTTAGAATTCTAGCAATGAATCACTTTATAAGAAACGTATGTTTAATTAGTCCCGACAAAGAAATACGATTCTCTCAAAGAATAAAATCGTAAGACGTTCTTTCAAATTCAAAAAGAATAGTTCAAGAAGTATAGGTTTTATTTCTAGTTTTTAATGGTCGTGACAATAACAAAGGAAAGTATTAAACAATACTTTTTGTAACCAACCAAAAAAGTAGGTATTATGACTTTAACACAAATCCTTACCTTTCGTATGAGCGAGATATGATCATGAAGAAATTAGTTTAACTGTTAAATAAATCGTAACAATATTTTCTTACATTTCATTGATATGGATGGACTGATTAGGAATTCGTCGTGTTTTACTGTACATGGTGACCATGACGCTCAATTTTGAGGGAATAGGACTTACTATATATATAGTCAGATGATATTGATCGCCATCAGCTCTCCAGGCGTTGTGGCTGTGTGTCACGTGCCGGTAACTCCTCACCACCTCGCTCCAGCTCGATTTATCTTCCCCCCCTTCTCTCCTCTCCCTTCCCCCCGTCACATCGACAAATGCTGTACTACTTTATTGTTTTTCATCGCATTACTAAGTTCGACGCCACTTATCCGACCTCTGCGGAGGTTATTGATAGTTCCCTCTTAAGTGTGGAGCGTTTTAAAAAATGGACTACTACATTTTAAGTTATATATAAATCATTTATAAAGTTAACAAGGAAACTGGCTCGTACTACATAAAGTGTGTAAAAGTAGTAGTTGTATAAATGGTAAGTGATACTCTCAAGTTAATGCTTCACCACGATCCCACCTGGTGTTAAGTGATGGTGTGTTTTATTGATAAAGCGTATTATCTTATCAAATGCCTATTCACTCTTTTATTGAAGACGCCCACATCGTAAGTGTACGGGAAAACTGACGCCGGCAAGTTGTTTCATTCCTTAGCTGTCCCGATTAAAATACTATATATATATGTATGTATGTATATATTATCATTATCAAACGATATACGTCCTCCTCCGATAGTGGGACCGTATATTACTTATACATACTCCACTATTAATTATTAAGCCTATTAGCAAATGAACAGGTATAAAAAAACTGAGCACGAGTATTTAAACTTCAGGGTCGTGGGTTTAAATATCACTATTACCTACTGTAGAGTCTTACGCTAATAATTTTTGTTTTCAACGACCCGAAGAGATCAAACAAAGCGTCCACTTGATTGTAAGTGATACGCTTACCCATAAAATACCGCTTGTGAAGATCCTATACACAACACCACATTGAGCTCATCATTTTGAGAGATTAGCTGTTAAGTCTCGTTACGCCAATAATTTCACTAGCATACAACATTCTTCTCACACAGTACTATTTCCGGTTATAATAGGAGCTGCAATTGATTGATATATATATTAGTCCATATCTATAAAATACAACATATTTAACATATTATATATTATATATTAATACATTTAATAGTAATCAATGATAAATAATTGTAATTAATCACAGGACCGAAGCAAATCTCATCTGCTCGTGGTGAACCCACACATCATCAAACAACGCTTTGGTTCCCCACCAATTCACATTGAACCAGCGTGGTAGTAGATGATTCAAATTCCTCCATTATTGAGGTAGCCTATGTCCAGCAGTGGACATCTATCAGCTGATGAAGAATCAAAAAAGTTAAAGTTGAAATCTTTTAAGTGACAAAAGAACTATAGAAGTACATAGTACGAGAACCGTTAACCTTGGTGTAGTATAATCTAATTTTTTCTACTTTATCAGGACTTTTACAAAGATTCCGAATATTAGTCCTATCGTACCTATTTAATATATAAAATCAAAACACCCACAGGCACTACACGTAAGATACTATACATAACTATACTATACTATAAACTACTTTAGAACTAGTCTAATCTAGATACCAAGAAAAATCGTAAACAAAACTTCAATTTACAATTAAAACATTACTGTGTTCCGCTTTGAAGAATGCTATATGCTAGTGAAATTACTGCGGTAACGAGAATTAACAATTAAAGTCTGAAACCATGCGAAATTTTCTACTATATATACCATCTTAACTAGCGCTTGTTATTGGACGAGTATAACTTACCATCAGGTGAATGCTTATCTCGTCTCATCGAATAAAACAAAAGGAAGAGAGAGTTCCTTCTCTGCTCGGTTGTTCAGTTCAGTTCGTTTTTTTGACACGGCATGGTGGTATACTAACTGCAAATAAATTGAAAAATTCATTGGTGGAGGCCAAAACTTTCATTGGTGGTGGTTTAAACCACTAAGCTATAACGTCTTCCGCTTTGTTAGCAAAGCTTTTATTTAATTGAACAAAATAAGTAACTGCAAGCTGTTTAATAGATTAGCTCTTTTTGTTGCACGGAGCAACGGGCAACACCTGCGGAATATATTGCAGGCACGCGTTCACTTTTAAAAACCTGGAAGTACTTCTGGAACTGGAATAATGTTTAGAATATAGCTACAGCAGTGCTAATAGCCAGAGCTTAAGTTACATGAAAAGGTGGTAGGAGAACGGACCCGAGTTCAACGACCAAGTAGACTCGTGTTAAACAAATACATAAACAAGACTCACGTACATGATCCTCTCTGATCAGTGTATACCAAACATTTCTAAAATTTTGCAAATAGATCATCGCGACAACAATAAGCGCTGATAGGATGTAAAGGATATAAAACAAATAGTAGAATGAAAGAAGAATGTAAGAAAGAGAGTATAAATATGAGAGAAATAGAAAGAAATGGACTAAATTAGAATTTATAAAACAAAGCAGCTAAAGTCAATTCTTTGGACAACACAACAAAGGAGAAAAAAGAAAAACAGACGTTAAATGAAAATCCGCCGACGGATAGACTCCAAGCGATATAACCAGGTTATATTTCTAGGATAGCAATACTCCATAATACAGGAGCAGGAGCAAAGTAAGGTTTAGATTAATAACCCGTGAGCCTTGTGGTCTGAGTGTCCAGCATCAGACGAGATGTATACATCACAAAAGACGGGTTACAGCTATCATCATAGAATATAATAATATAATCCTAATGATCTTCGCTGTTCTACAACTAAATTTTTTCGACGACTAGATAAAGCTTTCACCTAATATTAAATGATACGCTGCTCACAAATTGCTAATGTGCAAAATGATTGATGCGCGAACTATACCCTGATGATCTACGTAACTAGTATGTAGTAAAAAATTACCACAGATTTGCATACATCATCATCCCATTGCCGTCTTCTCAACCTATTCACCTTTTTCCTCTGCCTGGTATAGTTTACCTTCATATTGATATTCCACTTGGCGAAATGAACACTATTGCTTCCTTTACAACTTAATCATGCTGGAGTTATTATAACCTAATGGTTTAAATGCTTGCCTTCTTCTCCAAAGGTACTAAGTTCGAATCCGGCCTGAACCAATGAATTATTAAATTTACGAGTCAGTTATTATAACAACTAGATTTAGGACATGTTTCAAATCTTGAGGTTATAAAACTTAATCATGTGATTACTTATTTAAAGGGCCATTTATTTACCATGTTACCATCAAAGACACCAGTTAAAGTTCTGTTCGGAGTAGTTGACAAAGCCGGGGTATACAAACAGCCGCACACGTTCCCCGCGACCAGAGCTTCCAATATTTGCGGACAAGTTTATAATTAAATAGAGCGCTGTCCAATTAACCCTGCAGACCCTGGGATCCGGCGGCTCGTGTCCCCCTTACCGAGGCACTGCTCTTAAAACTTATCAGCGATATACTATTTGATCAATCTTTAAGGTATTTATGATAGACTTCCGATTTTATCATCATCATCAAATGATAAACGCCCACTGTTAGACATGCCTCCCCTAAATGTCTCCACTCTGATCTGTCCTGCGCTGTCTACATCCAGTGAATTCCAGCGACCTTCACCAGATCGCCGTTCCATC